>JAQQST010001130.1:0-13420 GCA_028646485.1 Cryptoprocta ferox | reverse complement strand
GAAAGACAAAGTGAGAAAGCAGTCAAAAGAGATGAAGAGGGATCTTGCTAAGGAAACAGATTGTGAAACAATACAGAATAAAAAATAGATTAGAAGCAACAAGAAATTGAAAACCCAGTTCCTTACATGGAGGAAGTCTTGAGGTAATCCTACAAATGGAGAGAAATTAGACAAATATTATGGTAGTTATAAAGAAGATTTATCTAGAGTACAAGGATCCACTAAAAATGGATGTGGAGTACAGAAATCAAAAAATGGAACAGTAAAAATATTCTAAGATATAATATGAGAATTTTTTCCTAAAATAAATCCTCATATTGAAAGAGTTCTTAACAATCAGAACAGAAAATGAAGTTGTCTATGTGAATGGTCATTTTGGCTTCTGATTTCTCTGGAGCAATATTCAAAGCAATAAGACATGGGTATGCTGTATTTTTATTTTCATTCTGTTTTTAAAATCAAATCTGACAACCTTTGCCTTTTAATTGAGATGCTCAAATTAACTTTTTAAAACTCTTTAATACTTTTTATTTTCAAATACTTAGAGATTCATAAAAACTTGCAAAGGAAGTACAGAGAAGGATAGAAGAATCTCCTGTATCTTTCGCCTAGTTTCCAGATGATTTTTAATGTGATTATTAAGTTTTTTCTATTGCTATTTTTTATTTTCCCATCTATTCTCTCTCCCCCTTATGCTCTTATTCTGCATCCTTTAGTCTTAAACTTCATTTTTATTTTTTAAATTTAAATTTTATTTTAATTCCAGTGTAGTTAACATTCAGTTTTACATTGGTTTCAGGTGTACCATATAGTGATTCAGCACCTCCTCACAGCACCCGATGCGCATCATGGCAGGTGCACTCTTTGGTCCCCATCACCTATTTCCCCTGTGTCCCTCCCGACCTCCCCTCTGGTAACCATCAGTTCTCTACAGTTAAGAGCCTATCTCTTGTGCTCGCTGTCTCTCTATTTTCCTTTGCTTGTTTTTTTAAATTAAATTCTACTTATGAGTAAAATCATATGTAATTTATCTTTCTATGACTAACTTATTTCACTTAGCATTATGCTCTCTATCTCCATCCAGTCCACTGCAAATGGCATGATTTCATTCTTCTTTATGGCTGAATAATATTCCAATGTCTATATAGCACATCTTCTTTATCCACTCATCTATTGATGGACACTTGGGCTGCTTCCATAAGTTGACTATTGTAAATAATACTGCTATAAACATAGAGGTGCATGTATCCTTTTGGCTTAGTGCTTTTGTAGTCTTTGGGTAAATACCCAGTAGAGCCATTACTGGATCATCAGGTGGTTCTATGTTTAAATTTTTAAGGAACCTCATACTGTTTCCCACAGTGGCTGCACCAGTTTGCATACCCATCAACAGTGCATGAATGTTCCTTTCTTGCCACATCCTCACCCACACTTGTTTCTTGTCTTCCTGATTTCAGCCATTCCAATTGGTGTGAGGTAATATCTCATTGTGGTTTTGATTTGCATTTCCCTGATGATGAGTGATACTGAGCATCTTTTCATGTGTCTATTGGCCAACTGGATGTCTTCTTTAGAGAATTGTGTGCTCATTATCTTCTGGCCATTTTTAAATGGGGTTATTGTTTTTTGGGTGTTGACTTATAGAAGTTCTTCATATATCTTGTCCCATTCAGTAGGTTGCCTTTTAGTTTTCTTGATTGTTTCCCTCGCTGTGAGGAGCTTTTCATTTTGATGCAGTCCCAATAGTTTATATTTCCTTTTATTTCCCTTGCCTCAAGGGACATATCTAGGAAAATATTGGTATGGCTGATGTCAGAGACATTACTGCCTGTGCTCTTCTCTAGGATCTTTATGGTTGCAGTCTGACATTTAGGTCTTTAATCTATTTTTGAGTTTATTTTTGTGTGTGGTGTAAGGAAGTTATCTAGTTTCATTCTTTTGCATGTCGCTGTCCAGTTTTCCCAGTATCATTTGTAGAAGAAACTTTTTCCCATTGGATATTCCTTCCTGACTTCTTGTGCATTTTCAACAATTACATTTTATCTCCCTTATTGGTTTATTAGTTATAACTCCTTGTCTTGTTATTTTAGTGGTAGCTTTAGGGTATGTATGTATCTTTATGTATCTTTAACTTATCACAGTCTTCTTTCAAGTGATATGATACCTATTCACATAGTGTATAAGAAGTATAAAATAGTATCCTTCCATTTCTCCTTTCCAGCCTTTGTGCTTTGTCCAGATACATTGTACTTCTATAAAAGCCATAACATGTTCATATTACTTTTGCTTTAAACAGCTACTTGCCCTTTAAGAAGTTTAAATAATATGAAAAAATTCCTTATCCTTACCCATGCCATTACCACTCCTCGTGGTGTTCATTCCTTTGTGTGAATCCAGATTTCTAGCTTGCATCATATTCCTTCTGCTTAAAGGAATTTCTTTAACATTTTTTATAGTATAGGTCTGTTGTTGATAAATTTGTTCAAATTATGTATGCATGAAAAAAATACTTCACCTCTGCTTTTGAAACATAGCTTTGTTGGATAGAGGCCTAGGGTTGGTAGTTTTGTCTTTCAGTAATTTACATATATTCCTTCATTGCATTTTTTCTTGCATCATTTCCAAAAATAAATCTTCTGTCATCCTCATCTTTGTTCCTTAGTACACAATATGTCATTTTCTCTGACTGCTCTTAAGATGTTCTCTTTATTCTTGGTTTAAGCAATTTAATTATAATAATCTCTGGTAGTTAAAAAAAAAACTTCTTGTGCTTCATTTGTTGAGAATTCTTTAGGTCTGTTGACAGTTTTCACTAACTTTGGAAATTTTTCAGTTATTCTCTCAATTCTTTCTCTTACTTTTTATATGATTTGTCTTTTATTAGGGTAAGCTTATTTCATTTCAAAGATCCATCATCAACTATTTCTTGCAATATATTTTCTATACCCTTCTTCTCCTCAGATACCTCAATTATATATAGATCAGGCCACTTGACTATGTTCCACCACTCACTGATGCTCTGTACTTTAAAGGTTTGTGTTTTATATAAGCCTCTTTCAGTTGCTATGTCTTCAATTTCACTAATTTTTTCTTCTATGTACAATGTTTAATATGCCATTAATGCTATTCAGTGTATTTCTCATCTTAGACATTGTTTCATCTTCTATTCCCTCTCTAGAAGCCTAATTTGGAACCCACATAGGGAGAGGCAATTCACCTGTTGGGAGGACATTTGGTAAAGGCTGTGTGGCTTCCTCACAGGCAAAGGTCTCACGTGTACCCCAGAGAACAAACATATACACTGGTGGTGGAACAGGGACATTAAGGGGGAAGCCTAGCTCCAGATGTGTGTTGTGATTTTCCATAATTCCTGAAACACTGCTACAAGACCACATGAACTTTTTCTTGTGTGCACTGGCATCTAGCCACAGGCTCTAGAAATTGGCAGCAGTGTGGTGTCCCAAACGTTCCTGCAGTTGGGCCACCACCCAGACATTGCTCAGTGAGACCCTCCCCAGAAAGTCTGAGTGGGTCAAAGCTGCAGTCCCTCTGAAATGAGAGGATGGGAAACACAGCCGCATCTGAGATAAAACTCAGGAGGGAGGTTCTGCCTGGCAACCTGACTGCTTGGTCATGGACAGTGTAAAAGTGGGGAGTGGATGGAAGAGGGAGACAAAGGAGGGGTGCACGACTGGTAGTAGGGGAGAGCACAGAGTTCTGATACTAGAGACTGGGTTGCTGGATGATGCCATTTTCATCCCTCCCACACATGCGCATACACACCTACAGGTGCCACAACAATCCACCCCAGTAAGCTAAGCAGCGGCATCTAGTGGAGAACATTAAGCCCCGGCCAACTGGGCCAATTTCACTCTTCAGGAACACCACTAGTCTCTCTGCCTGCTTAGTTTATGGACTATAAAGTGCTTCATAGTTCGACTTTGAGGGAAAACTGATGGAATTTCAATCATACTTCAGTCTGTTTGCTGATCCATTTATACAATTTTTTTTCTTTTCTTATTCTTGAATACAAAAAAAGAAAAAATTTATTTTTATTTTCCATTTCTATTACAAATATTTTTCTTTAATAAAAATTTTAAAGAAAAAAATCTACTATATTTTTTTACTTTTTTGTAAAATTTTCAAGTTCTATTTTTTTACTTCCATCATTTCATTTTATTCTATTTCATTGTATTCATTTTTCAAAATTTCAAATACTTTCTTTTTTTCTTTCTTGTTTGTCTAATCTATCAAGCTCCTTGCAACAACGAGACTAGAACACACCTAGGATCTAGCATCCTTGATTTGACTTTTTTGTGTTGTTTTTAATTTTTTAATTTTGTTTTTTCCTTATTAATTCCTTTTCTTCCTTCAAAATAATGAAACAAAGAAATTCACCCTGAAAGAAAGAACAGGAAGAAATGGCAGCAAGGGACTTAATCAACACAGATACAAGCAAGATGTCTGAACCAGAATTTAGAATCACCTTAGTAAGAATACTAGCTGGGGTTGAAAACAGATTATAATCCCTTTCTGCGAAGATAAAAGCCAGTCAGTATGAAATAAAAAATGCTATAACTGAGCTGCAATCTTGAATTGTGCCAAATGGCAAGGATGGATGAGGCAGAGCAGCGAATCAGTGATATAGAGAACAAACTTATGGAGAACAATGAAGAAGAAAAAAATAAGGAAACTAAGGCAAAAGAGCACAATTTAAGAATTAGAGAAACCAGTGACTCATCAAAAAGGAACAACCTCAGAATCATAGGGGTCCCAGAAGATGAAGAGAGAAAAAGGGGTAGAAAGGTTATCTGAGTAAATCATAGTGGAAAACTTTCCTAATATGGGGAAAGACACAGACATCAAATCCCAGGAAGCACAGAGGACTCCCATTAGATTCAATAAAAACCGACCATCAATAAGGCATATCATAGTCAAGTTCACAAAATACTCAGGCAAAATACTCAGGCAAGGAAAGAATCATGAAAGCAGCAAGGGAAAAAAAAGTCCTTAACCTACAAGGGAAGGCAGATCAGGTTTGCAGCAGACCTATCCACAGAAACTTGGGAGGCCAGAAAGGAGTGGCAGGATATATTCAATGTGTTGAATCAGAAAATTATGCAGCCAAGAATTCTTTCTCCAGCAAGGCTGTTATTCAAACTAGAAGGAGAGATAAAAAGTTTCCTGGACAAACAAAAATTAAAGGAGTTCATGACCAGTAAACCAGCCCTGCAAGAAATTTTAAGGGGGACTCTCTGAGGGGAGAAAAGATGGAGGAAAAAACCCAAAAACAACAAAGACTAGAAAGGACCAGAGAACACCACCAGAAACTCCAACTCTACAGGCAACAGAATAGCAATAAATTCATATCTTTCAATATTCACTGTAAATGTCAGTGAACTAAATTCTCCAATCAAAAGACATAGGGTAACAGAATGGATAAGAAAACAAGATCCATCTATTTACAACAGACCCACTTTAGACCTAAAGACATTTTCAGATTGAAAGTAAGGGGATGGAGAACCATCTATCATGCTAATGGTCACCAAAAGAAAGCCAGAGTAGCCATACTTATATCAGACAATCTAGATTTTAAAATAAACTCGTAAGAAGAGATGAAGAAGGACATTATATTATAATTAAGGGGTTTATCCACCAAGAAGATCTAACAATTATAAATATGTATGCTCGAAATGTGGCGGAACCCAAATATATAAATCAATTAATCATAAACATGAAGAAACTCATAGCTAAAAATGCCATAATAGTAGGGGACTTCAACACCCCACTTACAGCAATGGACATATCATCTAAACAGAAAATCAACAAGGAAACAATGGCTTTGAATGCCATGCTGGACCAGATGCACTTAACAGATATATTCAGAACATTTCATCCTAAAGCAGCGGAGAACACATTGTTCTCCAGTGCATATGGAACATTCTCCAGAATAGATCACATACTGGGACACAACTCAGCCCTCAATAAGTACAAAAAGATCGAGATCCTACCGTGCATATTTTCAGACCACAACGCTATGAAACTTGAACCATAAGAAAAAAATGTGGAAAGATAACAAATACTTGGAGACTGAAGACCATCCTACTAAAGAATGAATGGGCTAACCAAGAAGTTAAAGAGAAATTTTTAAAGTACATAGATGCCAATGAAAATGATAACACCACAGCCCAAAACCTCTGGGACGCAGCAAAGTCGGTCATAAGAGGGAAGTATATATCAATTCAGGCCTTCCTAAAGAAGGAAGAAAGGTCACAGATACAAAACCTAACCTTACACCTTAAAGAGCTGGAAAAACAACAGCAAATAAAACCCCAAACCAGCAGAAGCTAGAAAATAATAAGGATTAGAGCAGAAATCAATGTTACCAAAAAAAAAAAAAAAAAAAAAAAAGAGTAAAACAGAACAATGAATGAAACCAGAAGCTGGTTCTTTGAAGGAATTAACAAAATTGATAACCCCTAGCCAGTTTGATCAAAAAGAAAAAGGAAAGGACCCAAATAAATAAAATCAAGAATGAAAGAGGAGAGATCACAAACAACACAGCAGAAATACGAACAATAATAAGAGAATATTATGAGCAATTATACGTCAATAAAATGGGCAATCTGGAAAGAATTGACAAATTCCCAGAAACAGATAAACTACCAAAACTGAAACAGGAAGAAATAGAAAATTTGAACAGACCTATAATCAGTAAAGAAATAGAATTAGTAATCAAAAATCCCCCCCCCCAAAAAAAAAAAAAAAACAAGAATCCAGGGCCAGATGGCTTTCCAGGGGAATTCTACCAAACATTTAAAGAAGAGTTAATACCTATTCTCTTGAAGCGGTTCCAAATAATAGAAATGGAAGGAAAACTTCCAAAATCTTTCTATGAAGCCAGGATTACCGTGATTCGAAAACCAGATGAAGACCCCACTAAAAGGGAGAACTATAGACCAATTTCCCTGATGAACATGGACGCAAAAATTCTCAACAAGATACTAGCCAACTGGATCCAACAAGACATTAAAAAAGTTGTTCACCACGACCAAGTAGGATTTATACCTGGGATGCAGGCTAGTCCAATATCCGCAAAACAATCAATGTGATACATCACATCAGTAAAAGAAAGGCAAGGACCACATGATCCTCTCAATAGATGCAGAGAAAACATTTGACAAAATACAGCATCCTTTCTTGATAAAAACCCTCAAGAAGGTAGGGATAGAAGGATCATACCTCAAGATCATAAAAGCCATATATGAAAGACCCACAGCTAATATCATCCTCAATGAGGAAAAACAGAACTTTCCCCCTAAGGTCAGGAACAAGACAGGGACGTCAACTCCCGCCACTGTTATTCAACATAGTATTGGAACTCTTAGCCTCAACAATCAGACAACACAAAGAAATAAAATGCATCCAAATCTTCCAGGATGAGGTCAAACATTCACTCTTCGCAGATGACATGATACCTATATGGAAAACCCAAAAGATTCCACCAAAAAAACTGCTAGAACTGATCCAGGAATTCAGTAAAGTTGCAGGATATAACACCAATGCACAGAAATCCGTTGTATTCCTGTACATCAATAATGAAGCAACAGAAAGAGAAATCAAGGAGTCGATCCAATTTACAATTGCACAAAACCCATAAAATACCTAGGAATAAATCTAATGAAAGAGGTGAAAAACTGATAACTGAAAATTATAGAAAGTTTATGAAAGAAATTGAAGAAGACACAAAAAAGGAAAAATATTCCATGCTCCTGGATAGGAAAAACAAATATTATTGAAATGTCAATACTACCCAAAGCAATCTACATATTCAATGCAATACCTACCAAAATACCACCAGCATTCTTCACAGAGCTAGAACAAACAATCCTCAAATTTGTATGGAACCACAAAAGACCCCAAATAGCCAAAGCGATCTTGAAAAAGAAAACCAAAGCTGGAAGCATCACAATCCCGGACTTCAAGATGTATTACACAGCTCTAATCATCAAGGCAATATGTATTGGCACAAAACCAGACACTCTGATCAATGGAACAGAATGGAAAACCCAGAAATGAACCCAGAAACCTATGGTCAACTAATCTTTGACAAAGCAGGAAAGAATATCCAATGGAATAATGACAGTCTCTTCAGCAAATGGTGCTGGGAAACTGGACAGTGACATGAAAAAGAATGAACTTGGACCACTTTCTTACACCATACACAAAAATAAACTCAAAATGGACAAAAGACCTAAACATAAGACAGGAAGCCATCAAAATCCTAGAGACAAAAGCAGACAAAAACCTCTTTGACTTCAGCCGCAGCAACTTCTTACTCAACGTGTCTCTGGGGGCCAGGGAAACCAAAGCAAAAACGAACTATTGGGACCTCATCAAAATAAAAATCTTCTGCACAGTGAAGGAAACAATCAGCAAAACTAAAAGGCAACCGACGGAAAGGGAGAAGATATTTGAAAACTACATATCAGATAAAGGGTTGGTATCCAAAATCTATAGAGAACTTATCAAGCTCAACACCCAAAAAACAAATAATCCAGTGAAGACGTGGGGAAAAGACATAAATAGACACCTCTCTAAAGAAGACATCCAGATGGCCAACTGACACATGAAAAAATGCTCAATATCATTCATCATCCAGGAAATACAAATCAAAACCACACTGACACAACAGCTGCCACCAGTCACACTGGCTCTTATTAACAACTCAGGCAACAACAGATGTTGGCGAGGATGTGGAAAGAGAGGATCTCTTTTGTTCTACTGGTAGAAAGGCAAACTGGTGCAGCCATTCTGGAAAACAGTATCGAGGCTCCTCAAAAAATTAAAATAGAACTACCCTGCGACCCAGCAATTGCACTAGTAGGTATTTATCCAAGGGATACAGGTATGCTGTTTCAAAGGGGCACATGCACCCCAATGTTTATAGCAGCATTATTGATAATAGTCAAAGTATGGGAAGAGTCCAAATGTCCATCGATGGATGAATGGATAAAGAAGATGTGGTATATTGAAGTATTACTCAGCAATCCAAAAGTATAAATCTTGCCATTTGCAACTACATGGATGCAACTAGAGGGTAATATGATAAGCGAAATTCATCAGAGAAAGACAAATATGACTTCACTCATATGAGGACTTTAAGATACAAAACAGATGAACATAAGGGAAAGGAAGCAAAAATATTTAAAAACAGGGAGGGGACAAAATAAAAGAGACTCTTAAATATAGAGAAAAAACAGTGTTGCTAGAGGCGTTGTGAGAAGGTGGGATGGGCTAAATGAGTAAGAGGCTTAAGGAATCTACTGAAATCATTGTTGCACTATATGCTAACTAACTTGGATGTAAATTTTTAAAAATAAATAAATTATAGAAAAAATAAAACATTACTATGTAGTCAAGCTTGAAAATAAGAAAAGCACCTCTCTCTGGACAAAACAAACAAACAAACAAACAAAACCATAAGGCATTTGCAGAAGGAGGAAAGAGTGGGGATAAACTATAGTAATGAACAGAGACTGACACAACTGCAAGGCCAGGACAGCCATTTCTGCAAATTCAGGGTTGAATCTCCCAGCCAGAAATTGTTGCTGTGAGGCTGAGGTCAATTCTGTCTGGCCCCCACTTGGTCAGATCTAGGCCTAGAACTCAAATAGCTATACCTCAAGCTTTCTCATTGTTGGCACCATTGGCAATTTGGGCTGGATAATTCTTTGTTGTGGGGGGCTTCCCTGGGGATTATAACACACACCCAGACTTTAGCCTCTACTACAAAGCTGTCATCATCAAGACAGTATGGTATTGGCACAAAAACAGACACATAGACCAATGGAATAGAATAGAAAACCCAGAATTGGACCCACAAATGTATGGCCAATTAATCTTTGACAAAGCAGGAAAGAGCATCCAATGGAAAAAAGACAGCTTCTTTAACAGATGGTGCTGGGAGAACTGGACAGCAACATGCAAAAGACCCTTTCTTATACCACACACAAAAATAAACTCAAAATGGATTAAGGACCTGAATGTGAGACAGGAAACCATCAAAACCCTAGAGGAGAAAGCAGGAAACAACCTCCTTGACCTCAGCCGCAGCAGTTTCTTACTCGACACATCCCCAAAGGCAAGGGAATCAAGAGTAAAAATGAATTATTGGGACCTCATCATGAAAGAAAGCTTCTGCATGGCAAAGGAAACAATAAAAAAAACTAATAGGCAACCGATGGAATGGGAAAAGATGGTTGCAAGTGACATATCGGATAAAGGGCTAGTATCCAAAATCTATAAGAAACTCACCAAACTCCACATCCAAAAAACAAATAATCCAGTGAAGAAGGGGGCAGAAGACATGAACAGACACTTCTCCAAAGAGGACATCCAGATGGCCAACAGACACACGAAACGATGCTCAGCATCACTCATCATCAGGGAAATACAAATCAAAACCACACTGAGATACCACCTCATGCTGCTCAGAGTGGCTAAAATGAACAAATCAGGAGACTACAGATGCTGGTGAGGATGTGGAGAAACGGACACCCTCCTACACTGTTGGTGGGAATGTAAACTGGTGCAGCCACTCTGGAAAACAGTGTGGAGGTTCCTCAAAAAATTAACAGTAGACCTCCCCTATGACCCAGCAATAGCACTGCTAAGAATTTACCCAAGGGATACAGGAGTGCTGATGCGTAGGGGCACATGTACCCCAATGTTCATAGCAACCACTTTCAACAATAGCCAAATCACGGAAAGAGCCTAAACGTCCATCAACCGACAATTGATCAAGAAGATGTGGTTTGTATATGCAATGGAATACTACATGGCAATGAGAAAGAATGAAATCTGGCCCTTTGTAGCAACGTGGATGGAACTCCAGGGTGTTATGGTAAGTGAAATAAGTCAGGCAGAGAAAGACAGATACCATATGTTTTCACTCATAAGTGGAACAGGAGAAACTTAACAAAGGACCATGGGGGAGGGGAAGGGAAAAATAGTTAAGGAGAGGAAGGGAGGCAAACCATAAGAGACTCTTAAATACTGAGGACAAACTGAGCATTGATGGGGGTGGGGGAGAGGGGGGAAATGGGTGATGGGTGATGGGCATGGAGGAGGGCACTCGTTGGGATGAGCACCAGGTGTTATACAGAAACCAACTGACAATAAAGTATAATAAAAAATGATTATTTTAGAGGTGCCTTGCTGGCTCAGTCGGAAGAGCATGTGACTCTTGATCTTGGGGTCGTGAGTTCAAGCACCACATTGTGCATAGAGATTGGAAATAAATAAACTTTAAACAAACATATTGACTATTTTAAACAGAATTATCTTTGTAGCAAAAACACCATAACGAGGTCAAGAAACAACACACTATGAAGATATTTGCAATGAAATTCAAAGACATAGTTAACTCCTTATTTAAAAAAAAAATCTACAAATTAAAGAGAAAAGTACATTCTAAGCTCCTAAAAGGAAGACGGGCAAAGCATGTGAATGCAGAAGAACACAGAAAAGGAATTGAAAACAGTTCCAAGACATCTGGAAACATTAGTCATGATATAAAAGTATCAATTAAAAACTACAAGACAGGGGTGCCTGGATGGCTCAGTCGGTTGAGCATCCAATTCTTGATTTCAGCTCAGGCCATGATCTCATGGTTCATGAGCTCACATCGAGCTCTATGCTGACAGGGCAGAACCTGCTTGGGATTCTCTCTCTCTCTCTTCCTCTCTCTCTGCCCCTCCAGCACTGGCACATGCATTCTCTCTCTCTCTCTCTCTCAAAAAAATTTTTTTAATAAAAAAAACAGACATTACTCTTTTTCACTCATTAGATTGAAAAAAATCACTGAATTCAAACCTAATGCCTTTACTGTTGACAGGGGGAAAGCCCTATCACACATTGCCATAAATTAGTACAACTTCTATCAAGAACAATCCGGTAAAGGCTCGGAAAAATTTAAATGTATAGATCCCTTTATCTAGCAATTCCTCTTTTAGAAATTCATTGTACATAAATACTAAAGCCTGTGTGAAATGACTTCTGTACAGTTCATTGAAGTTTGCTTTCTTTCTTTCTTTCTTTTTTTTTAAGTAGGCTCCACGCCCAATGTGGGGCTTGACTTCACAACCCTGAGATCTAGAGTCACATGCTCTAGCAACTGAGTCAGTTCAGCGCCCAAAGTTCACTTTATTTCTAATAGCAGAAGACTGCAAAATAGTAGATATCCACCTTACAGGGTCAACTTGATTAACTTATGGTATATCAGCACATTATAATACTATTAAGCTATACAGAACCAGAGATCTCTATATGTATTAACAAGACCAATTCTATATTGCATGTTGAACAAAGCAACATGTTGAAAAATGCCTCCCTCTTGCTTATACAATTGATAAAGGTATGTGCTCATTAATACATTAAATATCTTTTGAGGCATACTAAAAAATTGGTAATAATATTTGGCTCTAAGGAAGGACAAATGAGCATCAGCGAGACACAACTGAGTAAATGACAGTTTTTGCTTCGTGCGGCTTTTGGATGCTTTTTTAACGTTTATTTATTTTGAGAGAGAGAGAGAGAAAGAGAGAGAGAGAGAGAGGGAGGGAGAGAGAGAGAGGGAGAGAGGGAATCCCAAGCACACTCCGTACCACCAGTTTAGAGCCTGATGTGGGCCTCGAACTCCTGAACCCGCAAGATCATGACCTGAGCCAAAATCCAGGCGCCCGGCTTTTTTTTCCCATACAAATGTGATAATTTGGGGTATTTACTGGTGTGATTTTGCCGTGTGTGTGTGTGTGTGTGTGTGTGCGTGTGTGTTGATTTTTGAGGTAAAAATTTTATGACTTATTTTCTTAGTTTTGTATGGGGAGTGAGGAGGGATAAATTTTGAAAAATACAAAAAATTAAAAAATAATATAATAAGACTTTGCCAACGACGATTTGTGTTAACATTTTTTGTAATTGTTTCCATCTTTTTGTAAATAAAACAATTAAAATGCCTTAGTAAAATTTGAATTCCTCTTTCTTCTCTTTTCTATCCAATTTCTCTCCTTTTGCCCAGCAGCGAGAGCCATCATGATTTTGGTAGACAGCCTTTCAAGCTGTCTGTTAATAGTCCTACATGGGCACATGGTGGCACCATTAGTTCAGGAGTGGTGGAGGATGAAGGAAAGTGGAGGGCAAGGCTCTGGGAAATCATGTGATGTAGGGTTTAGGTTTTGTGGGAACAATAATAATTATAAAAATTGAAGAGTAAAGTGGCCTTTTCTTTTTAATTTGCTTATTTCCCTATTTTTTATTTATTTATTTTTAACTTTATAGTTTATTGTCAGGTTGGTTTCCATATACCACCCAGTGCTCTTCCCCACAAGTGACCTCCACCAAGACCATCACCCCCCCC
>JAQQST010001129.1:0-13421 GCA_028646485.1 Cryptoprocta ferox | reverse complement strand
GGCACAGCGCGCTCTCCCTGTGTTGGGCTCAGGGGCTCCTTTCCCCTTTACCACCGGGACCCGCCTGTCCCCTAATTTCCCAGATCACAGTCACTCACTCAGGCATCTTTGAGGTTGTCTTCTTTCTGGCGTCTGTTTCTTCTTTCCCCCACTTGCAAATCCAAGTTTTATCCCTTCAGTCCTTCTCAGTTCAATCCATGCAGGCGTGCGCGGATTACAGAGCTCCCTGCTTCTCCGCCATCTTGTCCTCCCCTCTTTTTTTTTTTTAATGTTTATTTATTTTTGAGAGAGAGAGAAAGCGCAAGTTGAAGAGTGGTAGAGAGGGACACAGAGGATCAAAGCAGGCTCTGCACTCAGAGCACAGAGCCCAATGTAGGGCTCAAACTCATACCATGAGATCATGACCTGAGCAGAAGTCAGAGGCTCAATTGACTGAGCCACCCCATGAGTCCTTGGAATTCTGATGCTTTTTTTTTTAATGTTTATTTTTGAGAGAGAGGGAGAGACTGAGTACAAGCAGGGAAGCAGCAGAGAGAGCAGGGAAGCAGCAGAGAGAGAGGGAGACACAGATTCTGAAGCAGACTCCAGGCTTCGAGCTATCAGCTGAGAGCCCAATGCAAGGCTTGAACTCACCAGCCACAAGATCATGAGCCAAAGTCAGATGCTTAACCAACTGAGCGACCCAGGTGCCCCTGATTCTTAAAGTAACTATACCAAGTATATCCGGGAAGAGCTGCACATCATGCAAGGATCTAAGTTCGATCAAAGGAGATCAGAAAAAAAGAGTAACTTCATTAGTAAAAAGCTATTTAAAAGGAACTACTTCTTTAAACAGCAGCAAAGAAAACAAAAATGAAACACACACACACACACACACACAGACACACACACACACATTCTATCTGGATTACATAGTTACATAGTAGTTACCTAGAAAGAAAACCAAATAGGGGCACCTGGGTGGCTCAGTTGGTTAAACATCTGATTTCAGGTCAGGTCATGATCTCACAGTTTGTGAGTTTGAGACCCACATTGGGCTCACTGTTGTCAGCACAGAGCTGCTTAAGATGCCCTGTCCTCCTCTCTGCCTCTCTCCTCATGTACCCTCTTTCTCTCAAAAGTAAATAAATAAATAATAAAATAAGGTATGTATTCCTGTCAACTTTTAAATTTTCTGATGAGTTAATTTAACAATCTGATAAGTGAAAAACTCATTTTAATTTGAACAGTCCTAATTATGGGTGATGTTGAACATCTTTTCATCTATTAATTGGATGTGTGTGTGTGTGTGTTTAGTTTTTTTTCTGTGAGATGCCTATTATAGCCTTGGTCGTTTTCCTTTTGAGAAGTTTACCTTTTGCTTATTGATTTGTGAGACCTATGTGACATTAAAAAATTAGCTTTTGGGGCACCTGGGTGGCTCAGTTAGTTAAGCATCTAACTTTGGCTCAAGTCGTGATCTCACAGTTTGTGGTTTCAAGCCCCACGTCACGCTCTGCGCTGACATTTCAGAGCCTGGAGTCTCCTTCGGATTCTGTGTCTCCCTCTTTCTCTACCCCTTCCCTGCTCACACTCTCTGTGTCTCTCAAAAATAAATAAACATTAAAAAAATTAGCTTTTTCTCATACATGTTGCACTTTTTTCCTTTTTTAGACATCTGAATTTCTTTATGACTTTTTTCTGAATACATTTTTTTTCTTAGTTTTATGTAGTCTAATTTAATTCTTTCCTTTATGGCTTTTAAAAATAAGTTTATATATTTTTAAATTACATTCTTATCTCAACTTCCACCTTCCCTTTAAAAGGAAGCTCCTTTCTTAAAGAAACTAAGGAGACCATAAACAGGTCTGGCTCACTGTACTATTTAAAATGAAATGTATGTGATTTTTTCCCCAGGAATGACACTAAACTACCAGGCTAAAGTTTTAGGAAAAATAGGACCAAAGAGATCAATGAGCATGCATGGAAGAACACATATGAACACATATGGAGAAAGTTAACTCTATAATAGAGTTCAGAGTTATATATTACACTGGAAATGTCTACATCTTGCAGAGAACTTCAGTCCTTGGATCTGGCGATCATGGACTGGTTTCACACTCAGAAGCCTAGCATAAGCAACTCATTTCTCCTTAGAGGAAAGTACCTGTATCCAAAAGGTATAGAGATTTCAAATTTTTCAACATTTTTTAAGTACACAGCCAAATATAACCAGGCATGCAAAGAAACAAAACTCTATTTGTTTGAATGAGAATATATAAGAAAAACAGAAACAGATTAACAAAGAATTATATATTAGAATCATCACATATAGACTGAAAACCAGCACCGCTGGCTCATCAAAGGATGAGCTTGAAGCTATATCAAAGGAATGGGAAATCAAACAAAGATCTAGAAAATGTGAAGAAGAGTCATACTCTAGGCTCTTATAGATATAAAATAAAATCACCTAAATTTTTAAATTTTAAAAATAAAATTAGTAAGTTAATTTTAATACTTTTATGAAAAATTAGTGAAATGGAATATGATTCTGGAAATACGAAAGACAATGAAGAAATAAAAATACATGAAAAACGAACACTGAATGAGTAAAAGCCTAGGCAGATGGAGTGAGAAGGTATAAAAGTGTTTAACTGGAAACTTGGAGAAGAAAGATAATAAAGCAAAGACAAAGACAATATTTTGAGAGATGATGGTTAAGAGTTTTCTAGGACTGATTAAATGCATCACTTTACAATTCAAAAAGCCCAATGTCAAGTGGAATAAATTAAGAGAAATTAATACATGAATATATTATAGTAAAACTAAAGACAAAGAGAAAATCGTAAAAACAGCCAGAGGAGAAGACAGATTATATTCGAAAGGAACCCATGGTTAGAAATACAGCTAACTTTTCAACTGAAACAATGGAAACTAAATAATAATAATAACAATAATAAAATTAAAAAAACACAAAAACACAAACAATGGAATGGCTTCTTCAATGTGATGAAGGGAAAAAACAATGCCAACCAAAAAGTTATACTTTTTCAGTCCTTTATCTATAAATATCTTTGTTTCATCTTTGTTTTTATTTTTAAGGATTTTTTCAAAAAGTAAAGGATTATAGAAAATAAAAATAAAAATAAATTTTAAAAAAGTAAAGGATTATAAATTAGCATTATTTTTCTTTCAGCACTTGAATAATACCACCATACTATCTTCTGGCTTCCATAATTTCAGCTGAAAAGTTTGTTATCAATATTATTAGCATGCCCTTTAAGGTAATGTGCCTTTTTTTCTTCTGACTCCCTTTATGACATCCTCTTTGCTTTAGTTTTCAGCAGTATTTGTACTAACAAGGGTTTGCTAAGCTTTGTGAATCATAAATTAATAACATTGAACATTTTGGGAAAATTCTCAGCCATTGTATCTTAAAATATTTTTTTACCCCACTCTTTCCTCTATTTCTAAAACTCCAGTTATATGTATGTTGACCTTTTGACTGTGTCCTGCATGGCTTTTTCTTTCTGCTCTATTTTTTCCCATTCTTTTTCGTTTCTCCTGTGCTTCAGTTTAGATATTTTCAGGTTTACTAGCCCTGTCTTCTGCTATGTCCATTCTATTGTTAAGCTAACACAATTAGTTTTTCATTTGCAACACTGTATTTTCAGTATAACATTGGTATTAAAATAGGCCAATATATAAACTGATTACACTTCTGAGTATCAATGTAAAATCCTAAATAAAAAAATTAACAATCATAAGTCATCAGCACATTAAAAGACACTTCACAACCAAGTGGAGTTTATTTCAGGAATGAAAAGATGTCTGACTATTAGAAAATCTATTAATACAGAATAGATCTAAGGAGGAAAATTATATAATGTTCTCCACTGATGCTGAAAAAGAATTGGACAAATTTCAAATCATATATTTTATTTTAAAAACTCAATATTATAGGAACTGAGAGAATTAAAACATAATATAAAATCTCATAATTAAAATAGCATTAAGAGACAGATCAATGGAATAGAATAAAAAGTTACAATAGGCCCAAATACATGCTGGAATGTATTTCCAATGCATCTCAAATCATTAGTATGACAACTAACTTTGTGTAAAAAAAAAAAGTGCTATTGGGACATCTTGGTAACCATAGGGAGAAACATATCTTACATCTAACAATAGAATGGATGCTAAATGAATAAAATATTTAAGTGTTCAATATGAAATCATAAAAGTAGAACAATACACAGTATTTCTAACTTTAGAGGGGTAAGTTTTCTAACCATGTCTCAAAATTCAGATTCCTCTAAAACATATTAAGAAAAAAAAGAAATTTTGCATGGTTAAAATATTTGCACCACGTATCTGAGACAAAGTAATTAAATCCCCGAATACTTACATAAGTCTTAGACCTCAGTAAGATAATCTAGTACAAGAATGGAACAGAGTTGTATAAAAAAGAAATATATAGGTGCTCTATATGTATTAAAAGATGCTTAATTTCACTCATAACAACAGTGACAAAACTAAAGATGTATTTATATACCATTTCCCTCAAACACATCGGTAGAACAAAAGTTTGAGAATTTGGTTCTCAACTTGGTTTGAGAACCAATAATGAAGACTCCACCAGAAGCCTACTAGAACTGATCCATGAATTCAGCAAAGTCACAGGGTAGAAAATCAACGTACAGAAATCGGTTGCATTTTTATACACCAATAATGAAGCAACAGAAAGAGAAATCAAGGAATTGATCCTATTTGCAATTGCATAAAAACCCATAAAATACCAGGAATAAACCTAACCAAAGAGGTGAAAGATGTATATGCTGAAAACTATAGAAATGTTATGAAAGAAATTGAAGAGGACACAAAAAAATGAAATGAAATGAAAAAATGAAAACACATCCCATGCCCATAGATTGGAAGAACAAATATTGTTAAAATGTAGATACTACCCAAAGCAATCTACATATTCACTACAATCCCTATCAAAATAACACCAGCATTCTTCACAGAGCTAGCAATCCTAAAATTGTTAGCCTCAATAATACTAAAATTTATATGGAACCAGAAAAGACCCTGAATAGCCAAAGCAATCCTGAAAAAGAAAACCAAGCCTGGAGGCATCGCAATTCCAGACACGGAGGAGGGCGCTTGTTGGGATGAGCACTGGGTGTTATATGGAAACCAACTTGACAATAAACTGTAAAAATAAAAAAATTTTAAAAAGATGTATTACAAACCTGTAATCATCAAGACAGTATGGTACTGGCAAAAGAACAAACATATAGATCAGTGGAACAGATTAGAGAACCCAGAAATAGACTCACAAATGTATGGGCAGCTAATCTTTGACAAAGCAGGAAAGAATATCCAATGGAAAAAAGACAGTGTCTTCATCAAATGGTGTTAGGAAAACTAGACAGTGACATGCAGAAGAATGAACCTGGACCACTTTCTTACACCATACACAAAAATAAACTCAAAATGGATGAAAGACCTAAACGTAAGACAGGAAGCCATCAAAATCCTAGAGGAGAAAAGAGGCAACAACATCTTTGACCTTTGGTTGTAGCAACCTCTTACCTGACATGTCTCCAGAGGCAAGGGAAACAAAAGCAAAAATGAACTATTGGGACTTCATCAAGATAAAAGGCTTCTGCACAGTGAAGGAAACAATCAGCAAAACTAAAAGGCAATTGATGGAATAGGAGAAGATATGGGTGAGGGGCATTAAGGAGGACACTTGTTGGGATGAGCACTGAGTGTTATATATAAGTGATGAATGAAGCACTAAATTCTTTTCCCGAAGTCATTATTACACCCTATGTTAACTAACTTGGATTTAAATTTTTTAAAAAAGTATTCATTACAGAGTTGCTCTTAATAACAACAGAGTGGAAACAGCCAAAGTACCCACCAAGAGAAGGCTGGTTAAATAATCAATCTGTGCTACAACTAAAAATGGAATACTATATAGGTATAAAAGTACAAGGTGATATGGAAAGATATCCAGGATATAGGATTAAGTGGAAAAAGTAAGGTTTAGAACAATTCATAGTGTGCTGTTTTTATGGAAGGAGGGAAATTAAGAATATGCACTCATGTTTACATCTATTTGCATAGAAACATTGGAATAAAATTAGAGCTGGGAGGAGTAAATGAGGTAAAATAGAAATGACATCTTTCAATATAAACTTTTGATTTTTGAACACATGAATACATTACTCATCTAAAACTTTAATGTACGAAACCATTATATAGGGCTTTCAGGAAACATGTAAAGCTGCCAGATAACAATAGTCATGAGAAATATCATTTTATAACCATTAGATTAACAAAATTCACAGTTTGCAATGCTGTTTTGGTACTATATTGGCAAGGATGTGGAAAAACAAGAATTTCCATATATTGCTGATGAAAATACAAATTGGCACAACCACCTGACTGACCATCTTCGTTTCCAGTAAAGCTCAAGATACGCTTGCCTTCTAACTCTGCAATCGCACCTCTTAAAGACACTCTCATCCAGCTGCACAAGACATATACAGAGATACTCACTGTGGCACTGTTTGTAATAGCAAAAAACTGGGAAGAATATACTAATATTCAATAGGAGAATAGGTAGATTATAGCATGTTCATGGGGCTAAAGTGAATTAGAGCTATTCAGATTTGTGTGTTTAGATCTTTAAAACATAATGTTGAATGAAAAAGTCGAGTTTGGAAATAGTATATACAGTAGGATATCATTAATGTGAAGTTTAAAACTACTCGAGACAATAGCATATACTGTTTATGGATAAAGATGTAAAAATAGCATAAAAATGTACCAAATACAGTTCCTCTCAGGACCAAGCCATGGAAATTAGATTAGGAAAAAGTAATGAGGGGACTTCAAATCTATTATCAGTTTAGTTATCCTTAAGACATCTGAAAGAAATGTGTATAGCAAAATGATGAGATGTGTTAAATATAATGGCTGTTAGTTATATTATTCTGTGCTCCTGTAATTATTGGAAGTTATTTCATTGCTTAACATCTAATCAAGGGAAAAGATCCAAGGGCTTACTTATTTCATACAAATATAGGGTCAGAGGGACTAATGTCATCAATTTGATTTGCTCGCTGCAAAACTGTTCCTTCCAGAAATACAGCAAGGGCCATTATACTCTTTTTGAAAACCATCTAATATTGATTTTTTTCAATCTCTCTTCCCCAAATCATCAGATCCACAAAGTAAAGGAAGCAATAACTCTTGTCTTGATTCTACAACCTTAGAAAGGGTTTCCAATCCCAAGCTACTCAGAAAACTGATAGGATGAAAGGGATATTAAGCCTGTGAGAATGGATAAGTTTGCTGTTCCCCAGCGTTGGTATTTTTGTGTGTCCTTGAAACGCCTGTTCCCACTTTGCTTCCTTTTTGGTTTCTGGGGTTGAATGTTGCAATCACTGTAGATTAGGTTAGCCACGGTCATTTATTATGTCCTAGTAAAAATATGTTTTGTGGAAGTCTCATTACATCTTGCCATTACATTTTGCTATTATCAATCAAGCAAAAAAAAAAAGAACAAAATTAATTTTACAAAAAAATATGAAGCTAGCTATATCCACAATACATTTCATACTGTGGTTTCAGTACTTTTAGACAACTGACGGTAAAAAATAAAATGTATGAGCGGAGCCATAGATTCTCTAGGAACTAGCAAGTTGATGGAAAGGGTGTTTCTCATCTCTTCATCAGAGCAGGGTCACATTCACCATGCAAGTGAATTGCTGAATCAAACTTGACCAGAAGTGCTCTCTGAAGGTTCAGGAAACAATTTACCAGACTTGACTGAGCTTAACCAGCACATTGCTGGCAATGTCAAAGTCAGTATTCCCCACATATATGGAAGGCAGTGTAGGATTAGAGAAAGTATGCTGGCCTCAGGGGTGCCAAAGACCTGGGTTCAAGTTCCAGCTTTACTTAGGACATTTAATGTCTCTGGGCCTCTGTTTACTCATCTCTAAAATAAAGGGAGTTACATAAACACAAAGAACAATCTGGTGGTTGCCAGAGGGGAGGGAAGTGGTGGGCAGGGTGAAGTAAGTGAAGGGTATTAAGAGGTACAAACTTCCAGTTATAAAATAATCACAGGGATGAAAAGTACAGCATAGGGAATACAGTCAATAATACAGCAGTAATTTTGTATGGTGATAGATGGCAACTACACTTACCGTGGCGAACAATTTGTAATGTATATAAATGTCCAGTTACCATCTTGTACACTTGAAACTACTATAATATTGTATGTCCACTATACATCAATTAAAAGTTTTTTAATAAAATAAATGGAGTTAAGAAATGTCCTCTAATGTCCCTTTAAATACAAACACCTAATGACTTGAGTCTTTACTTGCTATGTAATTTACAGAAACCTCATTCCACCTTCCTAATAGTCTCTAACCATTCGTGTGTCCAAACTTCTGCTATTCCCTATCCTAAGCTATGGAATAAGAAATGAAGAAAAGAAAACTAGGTCAAGGAATGTTTCCATTGCTGCTGAAGCCACGTTACAACATTTACTCTTTTAAAATAACTATGTTTTGCTAGGTTTTCTATTATAACAGCACACACTTATAATTAACTATAATAATCACACAATTGAAACAAAGCTTATGCAGCTAAGCCTGCATAGGTATATTCAGATACATATTATTTAGTAGTTTCACTATAAGATAACATATTGCACTCACTTACTATTTATATTTTGGTATTCCTTTATTGGCCTTTAGGAGGGAAAAAAAAGAACTACTTTATGGTTTATTAGAGTAAAATATAAAATGACTATAAAACTGTCCTGTGAAGTACTAATATTATGATTACTTGTATCTTTAATAATAATACATCATCATGCCTTTGGGGAAACCAGTCTTTTTGCCAACTTCTGACATCTGAATTGAAATATCTCCTCTTCAGTAAGAAACATAATACTTTAAAAATGCTGAGTAAGTGTATCAGCTCTATTTCCTGATTGTGCCAATGGTTAATGTCACCTTTAAGGTGACAGCAACCTCACCAGGCATTGAATAAAAAACACTGCTACGATCCTACTTCTAGGGTTCATTCAAGTAACCAAAGGTTTAATAAGAATGTCTTTTTTCTTAAAGCCTATCCTAAATACTAATATCTCCTTGACCCTTACCTTATATAAAGTTTCTCAATATCCAGTTTAAAAGTGCAAAATTTAAGCAATTAACCATTTGTCTTTTATTAATCAAATAATATTTTCACTTCTCAGTTTTACTGAAATAATAGAACTAGTTAACTCATCTGTTTTGTTTCTGTTTTATTTTGTTGTGAAGAATGTAGTCTTGAGTAATTATGGTTTTATTTTTTTTCTGAAAATTTTATTTTTAATTAATTTCTACACGCAACATGGGGCTTGAACTCACAACCCTGAGATCAAAAGTCACACACGCTACCCACTGAGCCAGCCAAGCACCCCCTGAGTAATTGTGTTCCTAATCTCTTCTGGAGGAATCAGTTTATAAAAGGTATCAAGTTACTTTAGCTCTTCTGTTTTAGACCATAATAAAAAGGTAATGAAATCATTTCTGGGATGATTAAAATCAATTCCCTAAACAAACTTGGTTTTACCACAGAAGAGCATACACATAAGAAAGGAGGGAAGAGTTCTGGGTCAGGTATACTCTGATAAGTAAAATATTACATTTTGGCGAAATTTACATTCAACCTTGTTAATGGTTAGAGCACTGGTTCAAACTCTGAGTGCCAAAAAAGCAAAATATCCTAGCTGTGTTTAATCAAGAATGGAGGACCAGCAACTGAAGGGCATAAACACAACTGTTAGAAATGTGACTGAGTACTTCCCACTGAGGATTATCAATGCTCCTCCTTCGGGAATATTGTGCGGGGGAAGTGTGAAAAAAATCCATGCTAAATTTCCCTCCTCAAATCAATTTATACTTAAACAGCTGCAGAAAATTCGATCAGATGCTTATTTAGTGAAGAGAAAAGGCAATGATCATAGCTGCTTGGAAAAACTCCATGATTAATTGTGCTTAGACAGTCATGACTCGTTTTCACTAATGAAAGGTTATAGGTTCTGATCATTGATAACCCACAATAAAGATGAAAGCATATTCTTATCAGCAGTTCATTTGATGTAAAGAAAAAGGTTACAAGAGAGTTTATCTATCTCTATCTGCAATCTTTAGAAAATGACTTTATTGTGGAGAGGGAGACCCAGACCAACGCAGAGCAGAGCCAGGAGAGCGCCCAGAGCGGTGGCGCAGGGCAGTGGAGGGCTGCCCATGGAGCGGCAGCGCAGAGCTGCAGAGAGCGGAGGGGAAGAGAAAGAGAGACTGAAAACGCTCATAGAGTGGTCTCTGGAGAGGAGAGAAACCTCGGCCGGGATGGAGAGAGATACTACCATCCCATATATAACCGCTGGGCACGGGGAGAGAAATTCGCCCCCCATTAGCTGGCTTATTCTTCCTTGGGCTTGGCGGTAGCTCGCTGATTCCAGGCGGAGCCAGGGAAAAGCTGGCTCCCCAGTCCCCTTGCTCGATCCCAGCCGGGCCGCCCACCTGTGGGAGGACATCTCATCTGGGGCAGTAGCATTAAAGTGCATGGACTAGAATTTGGAAACAAGGCGGGGCTTGGAAAAAACAGCTTGGCCCACCCTCAGCACAGGGAGATCGCACTCAAAAGAGTGGCTTGCAATGCGTGGTCCGAGAGGGGCTTGGGGCGCCTCCATTCTTCTCCCCACAACCACCAAGGCGGGGCCTCGGAGAGCGGGCCCTGAGACCGGAAGTACCTACACCAAGCCACGCCCATCCGCACTGGAGAGCTGCTTTTTTTTTCTTTTTTCTTTTTTCTCTTTTCTTTTTTCCTTCGTTTCTCCTTTTCCCCCCTGGAGTCTGGGAAGACCAACACTTATGCACTGCCGTGATTAGATCAATTCCTGCCATCCAGTATATTTTTCCTTATCTCATTCTTATCTCTCCCCTCCACAGGTTTTATACTCTCAAGACTGTCCTTTGTCCCCCCCTTCTTTTTTTCTTTTCTTTTCCTTTCTTATTTTCTTTCCCCTTTTGGTTTGCTTGTTTATTTGATTTGTCTGTGCATTTGCGTGCTTTTGTATCCTGTGCATTGGTCTGTTTTTCTTTTCAGGGCCACCTCAAGAAAAAAGCCAAAGTACACATGGAGAGTCCCAAATATCACTGAGTAGGGAAGTAAAATAATCAAAGGCAAAAAAAAAAAAAAAAAAAACCAACACCGACAGACACCATTAAAAGAACACTTCCTAAAACGACAGGCCCTCGACAGTCAATGAGCCTCCTTTAAAACAGCAACACTGTCAGGTGCACAGTGCATAACGAGCTTTTAAAACTGACAGGAGACAGAAAGCTAGCCAAAATGATGAAATGAAAGAACTCTCCTCTAAAGAAATTCCAGGAAGAAATCACAGTCAAGAACTGCTCAAAACATATTTAAAGAACATAACTGAACAAGAATTTAAAACAACTGTCATAAAATTAATTGCTGAGATTGAAAAAACCATCAGAGAAGCTACTGATACAAAGACTAGGGACCTTCATAATAGCTGTGACAAGTTAAAAAATGCTATAAATGAGGTACATAATAAAATGGAGGCAGCCACTGCACGGATCAAAGAGGCAGAGAGGAGAATAGGTGAATTAGAAGACACAGTTATAGCAAAAGAGGAAGCTGAGAAAAAGAGAAATTAATACAGGAGCATGAAAAGAGAATTCGAGAGAGTGATACAATCAAATGGAACAATATGCGTATCATAGGAATTCCTGAAGAAGAAGAAAGAAAAAAAGGTCCTGAAGGGGTGCTTGATGAAATTATAGCTGAGAACGTTCCCTATTTGGGGAAGGAAATAGCCATTGAAATCCATGCGGCGCAGAGAACTCCCCTAAGACGTAACTTGAATCGACCTTCAGCACGACATATCATAGTGAAACTGGCAAAATATAAAGATAAAGAGAGAATTCTGAAAGCAGCTAGGGATAAAAGGGCCCTAACATACAAAGGGAAACCTATCAGAGTGGTTACAGACCTATCTAATGAAACTTGGCAGGCCAGAAAGGAATGGCAGGAAATCTTCAATGTGATGAACAGAAAAAATATGCAGCCAAGAATCCTTTATCCAGCGAGCCTGTCATTCAAAATAGAAGGAGAGATAAAGGTGTTCCCAAATAAACAAAAATTGAGAGAATACATCACCACCAAGCAAGCCCTGCAAGAAATCTTAAGAGGGACTCTATGAGGGAAGTGTAGCAAGGAATACAAGGTAGCAGGACACCACTACAAGCATGAACTCTACAGAGAACACAGTGAATCTAAACCCATATTTTTCAATAATAACACTGAATGTAAATGAACTGAATGCTCCAATCAAACGACACAGGGTAGCAGAATGGATAAAAAATCAAAATCCATCCATATGCTCTCTACAAGAGACTCATTTGAGACCTGAAGACACCTTCAGACTGAAAGTAAGGGGATGGAGAAATATCTATCATGCGACTGGTAGTCAAAAGAAAGCCGGAGTAGCCATACTTATATCATACAGACTGGACTTTAAAGTAAAGGCAGTCACAAAAGATGAAGAAGGACATTATATAATAATTACAGGGTCTCTCCATCAGGAAGAGCTGACAGTTATAAACATCTATGCGCCGAATTCGTGAGCATCCAAATACATGAAACAATCACAAACAGAAACAATCTTATTAATAAGAATGTGCTTATCGCAGGGGATTTTAATACTTCACTTATAGCAATGGATAGGTCAACCAGACAGAAAATCACTAAGGAAACAATGGACCTGAACAGCACATTGGAACAGATGGAATTGATAGATTATTTAGAACTCTGCATCCTGAAGCTAGGGAATTCACTTTCTTGTCGAGTGCGCATGGCACAATCTCCAAGATAGATCACATACTGGGTCATAAAACAGCCCTCCATAAATACAAACGAATTGAGATCATACCATGCACCCGTTCAGATCATAATGCAATGAAACCTGAAATCAATCACAGGAAAAAGTCTGGAAAACCTCCAAAAATGTGGAGGTTAAAAACCACCCTACTAAAGAATGATTGGGCCAATCAGGCAATTAGAGAAGAAATTAAAAAATATATGGAAACAAATGAAAATGAAAATACAACAATCCAAACTCTCTGGGATGCAGCAAAGGCAGTCCTAAGAGGAAAGTATATAGCAATTCAGGCCTATTTCAACAAACTAGAAAAAGCACAAATTCAAAATCTAACAGAGCACCTAAGGAAACTAGAAGGGGAGCAGCAAGAGAACCCCAAACCCAGCAGAAGAAGAGAAATAATAAAGATCAGAGCATAAATAAACAGTATGGAATCCAAAAAAAAAAA
>JAQQST010001128.1:0-13422 GCA_028646485.1 Cryptoprocta ferox | reverse complement strand
TGTCAAATGCTTTTTCTGCATCTATCGGCAGGATCATATGATTTTTATCTTTTCTTTTGATAACATGATGTATCACATTCGTAGATTTGCAAATATTGAACCATCCCTGTAACCCAGGAATGAATCCCACTTGATCATGGTGGATAATACTTTTTATATGCTGTTGAATTCAATTTGCTAGTATCTTGTTGAGGATTTTTGCATCTGTATTCATTAAGGATATTGGCCTGTAGTTCTCTTTTTTTTGTTGGGTTTCTGTCTGGTTTGGGAATCAAAGTGATGCTGGCTTCATAGAATGAGTTTGGAAATTTTCCTTCTATTTCTTTTTTTGGACTAGCTTGAGCAGAATGGGTATTAACTCTCTTTTAAATGTCTTGTAGAATTCCCCTGGGAAGCCTTCTGGCCCTGGGCTCTTATTCATTGGGAGATTTTTGATCACTGATTCAATTTCTTCACTGGTTATGGGTCTGTTCATGTTTTCTATCTCTTTCTGTTTGAATTTTGGTGGTGCGTTTGTGTTTAGGAATTTGTGCATTTCTTCTAGGTTGTCCAGTTTGCTGGCATATAATTTTTCATATTATTCCCTGATAATTGCTTGTATTTCTGATGGACTGGGGGTAGTAATATATCCCTTTCATTCGTGATTTTGTGTATTTGGGTGCTCCCCCTTTTCTCTTGAGAAGCCTGGCTAGAGGTTTATCAATTTTGTTTATTTTTTTAAAAAAACCAACTCTTGGGGCATCTGGGTGGCTCAGTCCGTTGAGCGTCGAACTTTGGCTCAGGTCATGATCTCAGGGGTTCGTGGGTTCGAGCCTTGGATCAGGCTCTGTGCTTACATCTTGGAGCCTGGAGCCTGCTTCAGATTCTGTGTCTCCCTTCCTCTCTGCCCCTCCCCCACTCTTATTCTGTCTCTCTCTATTTCTTAAAAATGAATGAACATTAAAAAAAGGTTTAAAAAACTTTAAATAAATAAGAACAACTCTTGGTTTCATTGATCTGTTCAACTGTTATTTTTGGATTTTATATTGTTTATTTCTGCCCTGATCTTTATTATTTCTCTTCTTCTGTTAGGTTTGGGGTGTTCTTGCTGCTCTGCTTCTCGTTCCTTTAGGTGCACTGTTAGATTATGTATTTGCACTTTTCCTAGTTCTTGACATAGGCCTGGATTGCAATGTATTTTCCTCTTAGGACTGCCTTTGCTGCATCCCAAAAGTTTTTATTGTTGTATTTTCATTTTTATTTATTTCCATATATTTTTAAATTCTTCTCTAATTGCCTGGTTGACGCATCCATTCTTTCATAGGGTGTTCTTTAAACTCCATGTTTTTGGAGGTTTTCCAGACTTTTTCCTGTGGTTGATTTCATGTTTCATAGCATTGTGATCTGAATGTGTGCATGCTATGTTCTAAATTCTTTTATATTTATTGAGGGCTGCTTTATGATCCAGTATGTGATCTATCTTGGAGAATGTACCATGTGCACTGGAGAAGAAAGTGAATTCCATAACTTGAAGATGTAGAGTTCTAAATATATCTGTAATGTCCATCTGTTCCAATGTGTCGTTCAGGTCCATTGTTTCGTTATTGATTTTCCTCTAGTTGAGCTATCCATTGCTGTAAGTGGAGTATTAAAGTCCCCTGCAATTAGCACAATCTTATCAATGAGATCGTTTCTGTTTGTGATTAATTGTTTTATATTTGGGTGCTCCTGAATTTGATGCATAGACGTTTTTAATCGCTAGCTCTTCCTGATGGAGAGACCCTGTAATTATGAGATAATGCCGTTCTTCTTCTCTTATTACTGCCTTTACTTTAATGTCCAGTTTTTCCAGTATAAGTATGGCTACTTAAGCTTTCTTTTGACTTCCAGTAGCATGATAGATATTTCTCCATCCCTTTACTTTCAATCTGAGGGTGTCCTCAGGTCTAAAATGAGTCTCTTGTAGATAGCAAACACATGAGTTTTTTTGTAATCAATTCTGATACCCATGTCTTTTGATTGAAGCATTTAGTCCATTTACATTCAGTGTTATTATTGAAAAATATGGGTTTAGAATCATTGTGTTCTCTGTAGGATTCATGCTTGTAGTAGTGTCTCTGGTACTTTGTGATCCTTGCAATATTTCCCTCATAGAGTCCCCCTTAGGATTTCTTGTAGGGCTGGTTTAGTGGTGAAGATCTCCTTCAATTTTTGTTTTTTTTTTTGGAAAACCTTTATCTGTCCTTCTATTCTGAATGACAGGCTTCCTGGATAAAGGATTCTTGGCTGCTTAGTTTTCCTGTTGGTCACATTGAAGATTTCCTGCCATTCCTTTATAGCCTACCAAGTTTCAGTATATAGGTCTGTAACTACCCTGGTGTGTCTCCCTTTGTATTTTAGGGCCATTTTATTCCTAGTTACTTTCAGAATTCTCTCTTTATCCTTATATTTTGGCATTTTCACTATGATGTCTCATGTAGAAGACTGATTCAAGTTTCATCTGACGGGAGTTCTCTGTGCCTCTTAGATTTCAATGGCTTTTTCCTTCCCCAAATTGGGGAAGTTCTCGGTTCCCATTTGTTCAAGTACCCCTTAAACCCCTTTCTCTCTTCTTCTTCTTCTTCTTCTTCTTCTTCTCCTCGAATTCCTATGATATGGATAGTGTTCCGTTTGATTGCATCACTCAGTTCTCGATTTCTCCTTTTGTGCTCCTGGATCAATTTATCTCTCTTTTTCTCGGCTTCCTCTTTTTCTATAATTGTATCTCCTAATTCTCTATTCTGCTCTCTGTCTCTTCAATTAATGCAGTGGCCACCTCCATTTTATTATGCACCTTATTTATAGCATTTTTTAATTCATCATAACTATTTTTAAGATCCATAATCTTTGTTGCAATAGCATTTCTGCTGTCTTTTATGCCTTTTTCAAGCCCTGTGATTAATCTTATGACTATTGTTCTAAGTTCTTGGTCAGTTATGTTCCTTATATCCTCTTTGTCCAATGCTTTAGCTGTTACTTCTTCCTGGAATTTCTTTTGAGGAGAGTTCTTTCTTTTCGTCATTTTGGCTAGCTTTCTGTCTCTTGTCAGTTTTAAAAAGCTTGTTATGTTCTCTGCACCTGCAAGTACTGCTATATTTAAAGGTGGCTCAATGACTTTCCAGAGTCTGTCCATTCAGGAAGTGTTCTTTTAATGGTGTCCTTTCGACTCCCTTGTTGTGACTTTCTTATTTTATTTCCCTACTCATAGTGATATTGGGACTCTCCATCATGTGTACTTTGGTTTGTTTTTTGAGGTAGCCCTTGAAAGAAAACCAAACAGACAATCAAACAGGGAATGAACACAAACTCACAAAGAAATCGAAGAAGCATGCAAACCGAAGGAAAAAAAAAAAGAGAAGATAAACAACAAAAGACAACGGACAGTCTAAAAGCCTAAAACCAGAAATCCCAGCTACAAAGAAGGAGCTGGGTGGAGGTAGTGCTTATGGGAGATCCTATACAAAGAGAGAAATGACAGGGGTGGGGAGAATGAGAAATTGAACATTGACCATGTGGAGACTAAAAGGCTTAAATCAGAGATAGAAAAAGGAGAATATGGCAGGAGGTGAGGAGAAAATAAAATGAAGATAATGTTACCCAGAGAAACTATATAGTCTGATTATTTCATAGAAGGTGACAGGAAGGTAACATAGATGTAGATCATGCAACAAGAGAATGGATTAATTATGCCTGTTTAAGCAAACCTATAACCAGAATACCCAGTCCAGATCAGGGGAGAGATAAGAATGAGATAAGCAAGAATATATCTGAATAGCAAGAATTGATCTAGAGTTAATCATGGCAATGCATTAATGCTGGTCTTGGAGGAGGGGATGTCTGTTTCCACAGCATCTATCCATCTCCTGTAACAAAGCAGCTACCCAGTGCAGATGTGCGTGGTGTGGTGTAGGCGGGTCTTGCCTCCACTGTGGGTCGGACGTGCCACTCCCTGAGGCCCCGCCTTGGTGGTTGTGGGGAGAAAAATGTCGACCCCCCAGTCCCTTCTCATATCAGGTGTTCCAAATCACTCCTTTGGGTCTGATGTCACTGTGCCTCGGGCTCAGTCAAGGTGGGCCGTTTTTTATGTCCCACACACAGCTGTGTTTCAGGCCCTTACTCCATGTGCATTAATGATACCAACTGAAATGTAATCCCACAAGCCAGGGCACTTCCTAGTAGGGGTCCGAGCAGGGGACTGAGCAGGGGATCGCTTACTCCTGATGCTGACTGTGTCCCTTGCATACCGTCTATCCCAGAGGGAATTTCTGGGACTGGGGCACCCAACCCAAAGAAAGCTCCACAGTTAGAGATGTGATCTTTCTTCCAAAGCCTTTCATTAGGTATGGGATGATAGGATCCCTCTTCATCCAGGGCTGAGGTTTTTCTCTTCTCCAGGTACAGTTCTACATTTCCCCAGCCACTCTTTCTCTTCCTTTTGTCCACAGAAGCGGCTCCCTCCCTTCCATGCCTCCATGTCCTGGCCCTTTTTTATCTTCCCCAGTTCACAATCATGCACCTATGAGTCTGTCTTCTTAGTGGACTCCATCTCTTTTCCTCCCGGACTCTTGTGATTTAGAGTCTTTTGTCTTCTCGGACTCTTGTGATTCAGAGTCCTTTGTCTTCAGCCTTTCTTTGTTTGAGGGATGCAGGCGGGAAGTACAGAACTCCCTACTACTCCACCATCTTGTCCCTAAAGTTCCTGATTGGATCATTTTAATATATTCTACCTTTTTATTGAAGGTCTCACTGAGTGCTCCTACTCTTCTCTCCATTCCACTGAGTAACTTTATAATCATTAATTTATTTTTCTTATTTTTTAGATTTATTTTATTTTGCTGACCCTGGAGTGCATAGAGTAGTGTAGCAATTTCTGATCTCTGGGAGATAACAGTCCCCTTCCTGGAGTACTTTTGGAAGAGGGATTATTGCCTCCCCATGGTCAAAAGACCCTGCCAGTGTCAGCAAAAGGTGCTTCATCAGCAGGGTGGAGAGGCTCTACTCTGGAGAAGAGGAGAGGATCCACACTGTACTGGGTCCTGCAAGACTTTGTATATTTTTAATGTTTTTTATTTGTTTTTGATAGAGTGCCGGGGGGGGGGGGAAGAGAGAGGATCTAAAGTAGGCTCTGCACTGATAGCAGTGAGCCTGATGTGAGGCTTGGACTCACAAACAATGAGAACATGACTTAAGCCAATGTCGATTGCTTAATTGACTGAGCCATCCAGGTGCCCCCAAGATTTTGGAGTTTGAATCCCAGCCACGTGCCAAAGAAAACACGTCAAGTTTTGGTGAAGGGCAAACTGGCTTCTTTTGCTATTCTGTAAGGGCTGCTTGAACAGCAGAGGTTGAGATCTCTTGTCCAGGGATAAGCGACTAGGGTGGCGCCATTTTCCCCCCCAATACCAACACAGTGGACTGTAGAGAGCAACACAGTGGCCCCCGTGGAGGCAAAAGCTGCTTACAAAAAAACCCCTGATCTCTGTGCATGGCAACTGCTTATTTGCTGGGTCAAAACTGACTCTGAGCAAATGCAGCCAGCCTCTCTTCCAGAAGACCAGCACAGCAACCAGCCCCAGCCAACAACAGACAACTCTTTGTTTATTTTTCTCTTTCTTTTTTTCTTCTGGAATTAAGCTCATAGTTCTTACCTTCTTTTTTTTTTCATTTTTTAAATTTTGGATCAGGTTTTTTATTCTTTACTTTTTCCTTCTTTCTGTTTTTCTGACCCCCCCCATTTTTCCCATTATTTTTCTTTGAAATCAGACTTATAGTTGTTTGACTCTGGTTTGGTTTGTTCCCTTTTCTTTTCTCTTTTTTTGGAATCAGGCTTCTCCCCAACTTTATTTTCCGGGATTGCTTCAACAAACAAATCAAAGCACACCTAGCTAAAAGTCCATATGCTCCCCCAGTGAAAGCAAGGAGGAGCTCTGCAGGGGACTCACCAGTGGAAAAAAGCAGCTAAAATGCAACAGCAGTCTGCACGCAGCATACACCAAAAACACTTCCTGGAGTGCCAGGCTCTGGGCAGTGTATGGCCCTTTTTCATATAGTAGTATTCTGAGGTGCAGGACTCATAACAAGCTTTTAAAACATGCAAAAGACCGTAACTTAGCCAAAATGACAAGATGGCAAAATTCTCTGCAAAAGAAAGTTCAAGAAGAAATCACAGCCAAGGACTTGCTCAAAACGGATACAAGCAATATATCTGAATGAGAATTTAGAAGAACAGTGATAAGACTACTAGCTGGGCTTAAAAAAAAAGCATTGAAGACACAAGAGAAACTTTTGTGCAGAGATCAAAGACCTAAGAACCAATTAGGATGAATTTAAAGATGCTACAACTGAGACGGAAAATAAACTAGATACAGTGACAGCAAGGAGTGAATAAGCAGAGGAGAGAATAGGTGAAATAGAAGGTAAAATTTATGGAAAACAATGAAGCTGAAAAAAGAGGGAAAGGAAATTACTACATTATGAGGGGAGACATAGAGAACTAAATGATTCCATTAAACGAAATAATATCTGTATCATAGGAGTCCCTGTAGAAGAGGAGCGAGAAAAAGGGGCAGAAGGTTTATTTCAACAAATTAGAGCTGAGAATTTTCATAATCTGGGGAAGGAATTCGGCATCCAAGTTCAAAAGGCAAAGACACTATCCTTCAAAATCAATAAAAATAGGCCAACACCACAACATACTATAGTGAAACTTGCAAAATAAAAGGATAAAGGGAATTCTGAAAGCAGGTAGGGAAAAAGGTCTTTAACTTACAAGGGTAGACACATAAGGTTAGTAGTAGACCTGTCCACTGAAACTTGGCAGACCAGAAGGGAGTGGCAGGAAATAGTCAATGTGCTAAGTAAAAAAAATATGCAGCCAAGATTTCTTTATCCAGCAAGGCTGTCATTTAGAATAGAAAGAGAGATTAAAAACTTTCTCAGACAAACAAAAACTAAAGGAGTTTGTTACCCTTAAATTAGCCCTGGAAGAAATTTTAAGGAAAACTCTTTGAGTAGAGAAAAAACAAAGAAGACATAAGCAGCAAAGACTACAAAGGACCAGAGAACATAACCAGAAGTACCAACTCTACTGATAACACAATGGAACTAAATTTGTATCTTTCAATAGTCAGTCTGAATGTAAATGGACTAAATGCTTCAATCAAAAGGCATATGGGAGCAAAATGAATAAAAAACAAGGTCTATCTATATACTGCCTACAAAAGACTCATTTCCAGACATAAGAACATCTGCAGATTGAAAGTGAAGGGATGGAGAACCATCTATCATGCTAATGGAGGCCAAAAGAAAGCTCGAGAAGCCACACTTATATCAAACAAGGTAGATTTTTAAAAAAGACTGTAACAAGAGATGAAGAAAGGCATTATATAGTAATTAAGGGGTCTATCCATCAAGAAGAGGCAACAATTTAAATATTTATGCCCCCAACTTGGAACACCAAAATATATAAATCACTTAATCACAAACATAAAAACCCTCATCGATAATAATAGCATAATAGTAGGAGACTTTAAATATGCTTTTATTTTTTAATTTTAATTCCAGTATAGTTAACACATAGTGCTATGTTAGTTTTAGGTGTACACTATAGTGATATAACAATTCTTTGCATTGCCCAGTACTCATCAAGATAAATGTATTCTTAATACCCTTCAGCTATTTTACAGCCCTCCCCCAACCCCCTCCCACATACACAGTCCCTCTGGTACCCATTTGTTTGTTCTCTATAGTTAAGAGTCTGTTTTTTAAGAGGGTGAGCTAAGATGGTGGTGTTGTAAGAGGATCCTTGGAATGTCTCATCCCTTGAACACAATTGGATGGCTATCAATCATTCAGAAATCAACTTGAGGACTGACAGAGCAAACTGCACAACTAGAGGGAGAGAAGGGTCCACATTGAGGAAGACGAAGTTTGGAGATGTGGTCTGGGGGAGAAACAAATCGCAGGTGCTGTGGAGGAGAGGGATCCCAGGTCACGGAGAAAGGTGAGAAAGAAAGGAGCATATAGGGAAATGCACAAGGACAACACTTCCATAAAACCATTGACTGGGAAAACGATAGCGGCCGATCTTTGTGAGTTTTTGTAACAAATGGGCTTGCAGACTGAGTTTTAAGGGCTGGTGGGTTTTTCTGGGATACAGTCCTGAGGCTAGTGCCCTACTTGGGACAGAAGACAGGCAAACAACCCCAGGCAGACAATACAATCTGAAGATCACCTGAGGCAAATGGACGAGAGATTGTTCCCTCTTCTTGTAGGATATCTGTGAGAGTTGGCATTCACAGAGCAGCCTCTCTAGGGACAAAAGAGTTGGTGGGTGCCATTTCCCTCTCTTGCCTCTCGGCAAAGGTGCAGAGACACCTGCTAAGGGCTTCTTACACTGACAATGGCTATTTAGCCTGCTTACTCAAATCCCAGGCCCCTTCGCTCTGGCAGAGCTGCCCTTCTTGGTCAAACCTGCATCCATTCCAGTACAGCAAGACCTTCCCGCAGAAGAACAGTGCAATCCCCCACTACAGTCATCCCTAAAATTTGAAGTTTTATTTTATTTTTAATATAATTTATTGTCAAATTGGTTTCCATACAACACCCAGTGCTCATCCCAACAAGTGCACTCCTCAATGCCCATCACCCACATTCCCCTCTCCACCATCACACATCAACCCTCAGTTTGTTCTCAGTATTTAAGAGTCTCTTATGTAACCCTCTCTGTAACTGTTTTTTCCCCTCTTACACTCCGTCATGGTCTTCTGTTAAGTTTCTCGAGATCCACACATGAGTGAAAACATATGGTATCTGTCTTCCTCTGACTCACTTATTTCTCTTAGCGTAATACCCTTTAGTTCCATCCACACTGTTGCAAATGAAAGGCTGTCATTCTTTCTTATTGCCAAGTATTATTCCATTGTATATATAAACCACATCTTTTTAAAAAGTTATGTTTTTATTTTATTTTTGAGAGACACAGTGTGAGTGGTGGAGGGATAGAGAGAGAGGAAGACACAGAATCTGAAGCAGGCTTTGGGCTCTGAGCTGTTGGCAGAGCCTGATGCAGGGCTTGAACTCACGGACTATGAGATCATGACCTGAGCCAATGTCGGACACTTAAATGACTGAGCCACCCAGGCGCCCCAAAACCACATCTTCTTTATCCATTCATAAGCTGATGGACGTTTGGTCTCTTCCAATAATTTGGCTATTGTTGAAAGTGCTGCTATAAACATTGGGGTACAAGTGCCCCTATGAATCAGCACTCCTATATCCTTTGGATAAATTCCTAGTAGTGCTATTTCTGGGTCATAGGGTAGATCGATTTTTAATTTTTTGAGGAACCGCCACACTGTTTTCCAGAGTGGCTGCACCAGTTTGCATTCCCACCAACGGTGCAAGAGGGTTCCCATTTCTCTACATCCTCGCCAGCATCTGTTGTTTCCTGGGTTGTTCATTTTAGCCACTCTGACCAGTGTGAGGTGGTATCTCATTGTGGTTTTGGTTTGTATTTCCCTGATGATGAGTGACGTTGACCATCTTTTCATGTGTCAGTGGGCCATCTGGATGTCTTCTTTGGAAAAGTGTCTACTCATGTCTTCTGCCCATTTCCTCACTGGATTATTTGTTTTTTCAGTGTTGAGTTTGGTAAGTTCTTTATAGATTTTAGATACTGACCCTTTATGCGATATCATTTGCAAATATCTTCTCCCATTCCTTCAGTTGCCTTTCAGTTTTGTTGATTGTTTCCTTTGCAGTGCAGAAGCTTCTTATCTTGAAGAGGTCCCAATAGTTCATTTTTTCTTTTATTTCCTTTGCCTTTGGAGAAGTGTTGAATAAGAAATTCCTGTGGCTGAGGTTAAGGAGGTTGTTGCCTATTTTCTCCTCTAGGGTTTTGATGGCTTCGTGTCTCACATTTAGGTCTTTCATCCATTTTGAGTTTGTTTTTGTGTATGGTGTAAGAAAGTGGTCCAATTTCATTCTTCTGCATGTTTCTGTCCAGTTCTCCCAGCATCACCTGCTAAAGAGGTTATCTATTTTTTCCATTGGATACTCTTTCCTGCTTTGTCAAAGATTAGTTGGCCATATATTTCTGAGTCCACTTCTGGGTTTTCTATTCTATTCCATTGGTTGATGTGTCTGTTTTTGTGCCAATACCATACTGCCTTGATGATTACAGCTTTGTAGTAGAGGCTAAAGTTTGTGATGCCTCCCGTTTTGGTTTTCTTTTTCAACATTTCCTTACCTATTTGGGATCTTTTGTGGTTCCATGAAAATTTTAGGATTGTTTCTTCTAGCATTGAGAAGAATGCTTGTACAATTTTGATTGGGATTGCACTGAATGTGTAGATAGCTTTGGGTAGTATTGGCATTTTAACAATATTAATCTTCCAATCTATGAGCATGGAATATTTTTCAATTTCTTTGTGTCTTCTCCAATTTCCTTCATAAGTTTTCTATAGTTTTCAGCATACAGATCTTTTATATCTTTGGTTAGGTTTATTCCTCTGTATTTTATTTTTTTCGGTGCAATTGTAAATGGGATCAATTTCTTGATTTCTCTTTCTATTGCTTCATTATTGGTGTATAAAAATGCAACCAATTTCTATACATTGATTTTGTATTCTGTGACTTTGCCAAATTCAGGTATCAGTTCTAGCAGCTTTTTGGTGAAGTCTTTTGGATCTTCCATGTAAAGTATCATGTCATCTGTGAGAACTGAAAGTTTGACCTCTTTTTCAATGTAGATGCTTTTTATTTCATTTTTTTGTCTGATTGGTGAGTCTAGGACTTTCAACACTATGTTAAATAACAGTGGTAAGTGGACACCCATGTCGTGTTCCTGATCTGAGGGGGAAAGCTCTCAGTTTTTGAGATAAGGATGATATTAGCTGTGGGCTTTTCATATGTATCTTTTATGATGATAAGGTATGTTCCTTCTTTCCAGATTGTCTTGAGGGTTTTTTATTAAGAAAGGATGCTCTATTTTGTCAAATGCTTTTTATGCATCTATTGACAGGATCTTTTCCTTTCTTCTTTTAATGTGGTGTATCACACTGATTGATTTGCGAATATTGAACCAGCCTTGCAACCCAGGAATGAATCCTACTTGATTGCAGTAAATAATTTTTTTGATATACTATTGAATTTGATTTGTTAGTATCTTATTGAGAATTTTTGCATCCATGCTCATCAGGTATATTGGCCTTCTTTTTAGTGGGGTCTCTGGTTTGGGAATCAAGGTAATGGGGACTTCATAGAACGAGTCCAGTAGCTTTACTTACGTTTCTATTTCATTGAATAGCTTGAGAAGAATAGGTATTTACTCTGCTTTAAATGTCTGGTAAAGACGAGCTAACAATTATAAACATCTATGGCCGAATTTGGGAGCACCCAAATACATGAAACAATTAATCACGAGCAATGAATCATAAACAATCTCACTGATAAGAATGTGTTAATTGCAGAGAACTTTAACACTCCACTTACAGCAATGGATAGATCAACCAGACAGAAAATCACTAAAGAAACAATGGATCTGAACAACACATTGGAACACATGGAATTGATAGATATATTTAGAACTCTGCATCCTGAAGCTAGGAAATTCACCTTCTCGAGTGCGCATGGCACATTCTCCAAGATAGATCACATAGGGGGGCATAAAGCAGCCCTCCATAAATATAAACGAATTGAGATTATATCATGCACACTTTCGGATCACAATGCTATAAAACTTGAAATCAATCCCAGGAAAAAGTCTGGAAAACCTCCAAAAATGTGGAGGTTAAAAACCACCCTACTAAAGAATGATTGGGCCAATCAGGCAATCAGAGAAGAAATTAAAAAATATATGGAAACAAATGAAAATGAAAATACAACAATCCAAACTCTCTGGGATGCAGCAAAGACAATCCTAAGAGGAAAGTATATTGCAATCCAGGCTTACTTCAACAAACTAGAAAAAGCGCAAATTCAAAGTCTAACAGAGCACCTAAAGGAGCTAGAAAGGGAGCAGCAAGAGCACCTGAAACCCAGCAGCAGAAGAAAAATAATGAAGATCAGGGAAGAAATAAATAATATATAATAAAAAAAAAACAGTTGAGCAGATCAATGAAACCAAGAGTTGGTTTTTTGAAAAAATAAACAAAATTGATAAACCTCTAGCCAGGCTCCTCAGGAAAAAAAAGAGAGAACACCCAAATAGACAAAATCATGAATGAAAATGGATCTATCACAACCAACCCCTCAGAAATACAAGCAACCATCAGAGATTACTATGAAAAATTATATGCCAACAAAGTGGACAATCTAGAAGAAATGGACAAATTCCTAAATACACATGCACTACCAAAATTCAAACGGAAAGAGATAGAAAACATGAACAGACCCATAACCAGTGAAGAAATCGAATCAGTGATCAAAAATCTCCCAATGAATAAGAGCCCAGGGCTAGATGGCTTCCCAGGGGAATTCTACAAGACATTTAAAGGAGAGTTAATACCCATTCTTCTCAAGCTAGTCCAAAAAAAAAGAAATAGAAGGACAACTTACGAACTCATTCTACGAAGCCAGCATCACTTTGATTCCCAAACCTGACAGAGACCCAACAAAAAAAGAGAACTACAGGCCGATATCATTAATGAATATAGATGCAAAAATATTCAACAAGATAGTAGCAAATCCAATTCAACAGCATATAAAAAGAATTATCCACCATGATCAAGTGGAATCCATTCCTGGGTTACAGGGCTGGTTCAATATTTACAAATCCACCAATGTGATACATCATGTTAACAAAAGAAAATATAAAAATCATATGATCCTGTCGATAGATGCAGAAAAAGCATTTGACAAAATGCAGCATCATTTCTTAATAAAAACCCTCGAGAAAGTCGGGATAGAAGGAACTTACTTAAACATTATAAAAGCCATTTATGAAAAGCCCACAGCTAATATCATCCTCAATGGAGAAAAACTGAGAGCTTTCCCCCTGAGATCAGGAACACGACAGGGATGTCCACTCTCACCATTGTTGTTTAACATAGTGCTGGAGGTCCTAACATCAGCAATCAGATAACAAAAAGAAATAAAATCATCAGAATTGGCAAAGATGAAGTCAAACTTTCACTTTTCGTAGATGACATGAGACTACATGGAAAACCCGACCGACTCCACCAGAAGCCTGCTAGAACTGATCCATGAATTCAGCAAAGTCGCAGGGTACAAAATCAACGTACAGAAATCGGTTACATTTTTATACACCAACAATGAAGCAACGGAAAGAGAAATCAAGAAACTGATCCCATTCACAACTGCACGAAAAACCATAAAATACCTAGGAATAAACCTAACCAAAGATGTAAGAGATCTGTACAATGAAAACTATAGAAAGCTTAT
>JAQQST010001127.1:0-13429 GCA_028646485.1 Cryptoprocta ferox | reverse complement strand
AGAATAAATTGGAATGGTTCTACAAAAATACTTCTGTAAAACTTGTTTCTGTACACTTTCAATGATCAAAGCATCTTGTCACAAAGAATTAGCCACTGTAAAAAATTTCTATTTTCTGATATCATGTTATTGCTTGACCAATAAAAAAGACACCAAAGCAGACAGAGCAGAGATGCCTGCCTGGTGATCAAGAAAGAAACTTGTGGCTCTCTCATCACTCTCTCTCTCTCTCTCTCTCATGCTAACACCATCCATCCTTCAGGGAACCATGGACCTGCTGGAGCTGGACTCTGGCAAATACCTCTGGCCCATCCTCCACACAAACAGATCTCAGCTGGACCCCTTTCCATGCCCTAAGTTTATGGATGTCCATGTAGTCCTGAAACTAATATACCAGCCACTTTACCTCAACCTGTACCACAGTCACAAGGGCTGGTCCACATTGCATATGTGCAAGGCAGATCTATGACTGTGAAAGATTGAATTTGTATGGACCCGAAGACCAACCTTGATGGATAAAAGCAATGTCATGAGACTCGATAAGCCTAGGGCAAGAGTTCATCTTTAAGGATGGGAATTGGATAATGTTTAGAATAAACTGACTAGCACAATATAGGAGGAAGCTGGCTGCTCAGAAATCAGAAGACTGTTTGTGGGATATGGCTACAGGAGTTGTCTAATGGGAGCCACTTAGAGCCCTGTGAGCAAGAGACCCACACTCTCCCTTAAGAAGGAGAGGGACACAGTGGCTTTTTGTGTGCCTCTGCCCATCATATCAGAACATAGGGGACCTAGTGACCCTGAACTATGAAGAATGTGCTTCCATTGGAAGATCAAGTGGTGGGAACAAGGCCTGGTACAGGAAAGATTCAAAAGCGCACATACTTTTGGTGTGCTGGCCAGGTCATGGAGCATGCCGCACATGCACAGTCTGTCTCTTCTTCCGCATGAGGGCATGTCCATCAGTTAGGGTCAGGGGTCCAAGTGGATAGCTATTCTCATGATACAGTAGCCTGCTCCGAACTGAGGGCTCAAGGACAGAATGCCTAGCTCTTTTCAGTGATATCAGACTCTGAGAGCCCTGCCTCAACTCAGGAATGTTCTGGAACCTACATGTCCAGCCTTGGAACTTGCACGCTAAAGGACAGCCCCAGGGTCTTGGTGTGTGAAGTGAGGTCAGTTAGAAAAGCAGAAATGGGATCAGAATGACTACCCAGTGAGTCAAAGTTCTGCATTCAAAAAGCCACTGGTCTCACCCTCTAAGCACAACGAAGCAGGTCCACCCCTACCTTCTGGCTGAGCCTACACACAAGCATTTTGCCTGGGAACCTTCACACACCCTAGGTTTGGAGACAGTCACATAATTCTGAAACCAAATCGAGAGGCGCCCATTGCAATTAACTATATCATAACCACAAGCACTCCACCGAACTCCAGTGCTAAGAGAAGAGGATGTCATTCAAAGACACTGGCTCTGATAAATTCCATGCAGCACGGTTTTTAGGGAAAACGGTAAGTGGTGGACACTGAGACACAGACTGCCCAAGTTCTTCCTCACACATGAGATGTGGACAATTTTGAGAATAAGAACACAGTGCAGTCTCCTACCAACCTGGCTGTATCTGAATAAGCAATGCCTGTGGGCTTAGGCAAAGGGAGCCCTCTGAAGGAGTACACCTGTGAGCCCTGCATTCTGATTTCAGAAGACAGTTTTCTGGCTGTGTCTGTCTCTCCCACATGTTCTAGCAGCTGGCATCGGCCCCAGGTTTGAGCTCTAGGGATTCGGTTCTGCTGGCTCTTACTCAGTGTGTGGAACAAGGAAATCATTCCCTGTTCCTGGAAAGGGCTTCCCCTGTGCTGACCTTCTTGTCCACACTGCTCATGTGCAAACTGTCTGCATCTCAGAATGAAGGCAACACAGGCATCCAGGAGAGTGAGGCAAGCTGGCTCCTCTTCACCTTCCATACCACCTCAGGCCAATTACCAATTGTCCAGGGAATACAGGCCATCTTTTCATTGTTAGTTCAGAGCCTGTGAGTGTTCACTGAGCACAGGAGCAGAGTGTGCATTTGCAGCCTAAACAGGGGAGCTACCTGAGTTTCAGATAGCTCCATAGCTCCTGAGGGAGAACAAAAAAAAAATTGTCGGAAATGCAGCAAGGTGAAGGAAATGGGCACAAGGAGGGCCAAAGCTCGACACATCCAGTGGGAATTGGGATGGATCCACATACAAAGAATGTGGCTTACTTCGTTTGCCCTTGGCCCAGAAGAAGGCCAGCTCCATGCCCAAATCTCTCACCCAAGCTACACGGAAACATTCTCTGCTGGGACCCTTCCATTGGGCTGGGTCTCTGAATGAGCACATACTGCTGGAGCCCAGTGAAATCTCTCCCACAGTCTCCAGGACTGAGTCAGATTCCCAGGTAGAAGGCAGAGGCTATGACCATGAGACATGGACTCTGAATGGATTGTGGGAAGGACCTTGTGTCCACAAGAGAACAGAGATGTGTAAAGGTGGATAGGGAGGCTCAGAGCTCTTCAGAGATCGAAAGGGGAATTCTGTGCAGAAGGAAGGGCCCAGCACCACCTCCTGGCAACCTGACTCTGGGAAGAAGAAAGACCAGAAGCCTTAGGCAACAGCGCCATCTAGCGTCCACACGTGGGAGTAGCAAGACTGTCTACTACCTTCACAAGGACCTAGAGAGCCCTGGACTTTATCCGCTTTCCTTGCTTTTCCCATCATTGAATGGAGTGAGCAGTGACAGTGCTGTCACCTTCAGGTGCCCCCAGGTCTTCCTCCAACGTGCGAAGAGGGACCCCGGGGCCCTCTTTCTGTAAAGGGCTCTTTCCATGCTGACCAGCTTCCGGAGCCTCCTGCTCTGGTGTGAACTGTCTGCTTTTCAGAAGGCAGGCCCTTCCATCAGGCAGAGCATTGAGGCAAGCTGGCTCCCCTCCCCCACCCCTGATTGCTACAAACCGTCAAGCACCAAGCTCAAGGGATTGCAGGGCTATTCTCCTTTGAATAGGTGATGCTCATGGCTGTCACTGAGCAGGAGACCAAGTGGGTGGCCGGTGCCCACGCCTCGGTCCACACTTAAGTGCCAGCTCCATGGCTCCTATGGGTGAACAAAGCCTGAGTCAGAATGACAGTAAGCGAATGGGAATGGTTCCAGCCTGGACCAAAGTGCGTTCAGTATTTGCATCCAATGGGAATGTGATCAATGTGGAAGGGACATGTTCAACTTCATTTTCCCTAGGCATGGGGACAGGTCCCCCATAATCCATCTGGCCCAGCCCCCACACAAACAGTTGTCGGCTGGACCCCTTCAAAAGGCCCAGGGCTCTGGAGTCCTGAAACCAAAATGCCAGGGCCCCTTTGGCTCAACCTGTCCCACAAGTCCCAAGGGCAGTCCACCTTGGACATTTGCAAGCTGGTGCTATGACTCTGAGTGACTGAATTTGTGGGGATCCCCAGAGGAACCGTGGTGGAGAATAAAGCCATGTCATGAAACTTGATACACTGAGGGCCAGAGGTCTTCATTAAGGATGATATTTGGGTAATGTTTAGAAGCATCTGACCAGCACCATATATTAGCACACTGTTTTGCTCGGGCATCAGAAGAACCCCTGGTCGGCTTGGCTAAAGGAGTACCCCAAAGGATGCTCCTTGGAGCCCTGTGAGCAAGAGGCCACATTATCCCTTAAGAAATAGAGGGAAGCTTTGGCTTCTGTTGTTCCTCTGCACATTGGTTCAGTAGACAGGGGGAGCAGTTATACTGAGTCACAAAGAATATGCTTCCCTGTGATGATCAATAGGTTGGAACGAGGCTACGGTACACCGTTTATTCAAAAAGCTTTTAGTGTGCTTATCAGTTCACGAAACATGCTGCAGGTCCCAAGTCTGTCTTTTCTTTCAAATAAGGGTATCTCAGTCAATTAGGGCCCGGGGTGCATGTGGCTACCCATTGCCACGATACTGTGGTCAGCTATGCACTGAGGTCTCAGGGACAGGCGTGCTAACTTTCCTCTCAGGTATCCAGCTCTGAGCGCTCTGCATTGTCCGAAGAAAAGCCCGGAAGCTCAGGTCCAAATCTTGGACTTTGGTTGGTATGGGACACCCCCTTGGTCTTGGTGTGTGAACTGAGAACAAGGTAGAAAGGCAGCAATGGGATCAGAGTCACTACGAGGTGAATCATGGTCCCGCATTTCAAATGGGCATTCATCAAATCTAGGAAATATATATCTGCCTTTCATTTCTCTTGTCCCACATGGGAGGCGGGATCTGGCCCCTAACCCTTAAGCCCTAAACCCTAACCCTAAGGTGGCTCAGCCTACCCACAGGCATTCTCCCTGGGCACCTTCAACTAAATACTCTAGGATTTGGTTGGCCACACATTTCTGATAGCAAATTGAGAAAGGCCGTAGCAAAACCTAATCACCATAACAGGGACACCAGGGGACTCCAACTTGAAGGAAGAGAGTATATGTCTCAGACACTGGGTTTAAACAAAACATTTTTTTCTTCATAAAACAGCCAAGGTGTATAAATGGAGACAAGGAATACCAGTGTTCTTCATCATAGCTGACCTATGGAGAGTATTGAAATTGAAATAAGCATCACAGTCTCCTATCAACCTGGTCGTATCAGGGATAAGAAATGCCTGTGGGCTTAGGCAGAGGGAGCCCTCTGAAGGACTACACACAGGAGCCTTCTCATCAAGAAGCCTGCAGTCTTTCTTCAGGAACCAGAGACTTCTGGCTTGGTCTGTCCCTTCCAGTATTTCTGTGAGTTGTCGGAGACAGCAGGGGTTGAGCTGTAGCTTATTGGGTTCTGCTGGCTCTTTCTCTGGAGTCTGGAACAAGGACTTCATGCCTTATTCTTGGAACAGACGTTTCCCGTGCTGACCCACTCCTGGTACATACTGCCCATGTGCAAACTGTCTGCTTCTCAGAATGGAGGCAACTCAATCAAGCAGGCAAATGAATCAAGGTCACTCCCCTGCATCTTCCATACCAGGCCAAGCACCAGCCACTCAGAGGCCATCGTTCCTTTGGTATAGGAGAGGCTGAAAGCTCTTACTGAGCACAGGACCCGAGTGGGAGTTTGTGGCCTACCCCAGGGTGCCAGCTGAGTGAGTGTCAGTTCTGTGGACCCTATGTGTGAAAAGAACTTATTTCAAAACACAGCCATGGGAAGAAAATGACTAGGAAGTGGACCAAAGCTCGACATTCCAATCTTCGTATATGTGCTGCTGAAGCGAGCATGAAAGCTCGACATTCCAAATGGGAATTGGATCAATCTGGAATGGAGATGTCTCACTTGATTTCTTCTCAGCCCATAAAGAAGGCCCGGTCTCTCTTGCAACCTCTGGCCCAGCATCCATACTGGGCATTCTCCACTGGGTATCTTCCAATGACCCAGACCTCTTGATGTCTATATACTTCTGAAACCAGATGAAGGGCTGGTCCTCTTACAAAACCCATTGCACACTCCCAAGGACTTCACCGTACTCTCCACTTGAAAGAGGATGTTCCTCTGAGAGACTCACTTGGAATGAACCGCAGGGAGACACTCCTTTGAAGGTAGAGCAAAGTGGTTCACAATGATAGTCAGTGAGCCTGAGTTCTTCATCAGAGATGGGAAAGGAACACTGCGCAATGAAGTGACTAGCACAATCTTTCAGCCAGTTGACTGTCTCAGGAATTAGAAACAGCCATGGGCTTTGGGAAAGGGACCTCTCTCCAGGCCACAGCCGAGGCACTGTCATCATGAGGCCTCCATTATTCCTCCAAATAGAGAGCACAAGCCCTGGCTTTGGATGTCCTTCCTGCCTTCCCATGGGCAGCTAGGGGCAGCAGAGACATGGCAGCAAACATGAGGAATTGCACTTTCTGCATAGTTCTCATGGTTTATCGTACACTCGGAAAGACGGTTCCCCACAGTGTTGTTTCCCGTAGTTGAATATATGGCACTTTCTGCACAGGCCTCTTGTTGTTTTTCAAACAACTCGATCTTAGTAAAAACCAGATAATAGTTGAAAGATTGTTTCCCAACAGTGTTGTTTCATAGAGTTCCATCAATGGCACTTTCCTTGTATGACCCACATAGGATTTCAAACTCTTCTAACTTTGTGAACCGAGAGGTCAGTTGAAAGATGGTTTCTCTATTATTTTATCTCAGAGTATGGAGCAGATGGTACTTTCAACATAAGCCCCCAAGGGTTTTACCTATTAACACTTCTTTCAGTTAGTGAAACCAGATATTACTTCAAACAATGTTCCACCACACTGTTGTTGGAAATGGTGCAGTACATGACAGTTTCTTATGTGCGGGTAACGGTTTGTCAAACAGTTCTAAGTTAGTGAAACATGACGTTAGATGAAGGAAGCTTTATGCACACTGTTGTTTCTTAGAGGTCAGTAAATGTCACTTTCCCTGTATGACCCGCATAGAATTTCAAACTGCTCTAACTCTGTGAGTTGAGAGGTTAGTTTAAAGATGGTTTCCCTACTCTTTTATCTCAGAGTGTGGAATGTATGGTACTTTCTGCCTAGGCTTTGTAGGGTTTTAACTTTTAACACTTCTTTCAGCTAGTGAAACCAGATATTCTTTGATACAAGGTTCCACCACACTTTTGTTTTAATTGGTGGAGTACCTAACACCCTCGTTGTAGCAGGTCAAGGTATTTCAAACACTTTTAACTTGGTAAAAGAAGATATTAGTTGAAGACAGTAGGTTCAGTGTTGTTTGATAGACTTCAGTAAATGACACTATGACAAGCATAGAATTTCAAACTGTTCTAACTCTGTGAATCGAGATTTTAGTTAAAAGATGTCCTCAGTGTTCTTTTATCTCAGAGTGGTGAGCTTAAGAGTAAAACCCTGCCGGGCTCATGCAGAAAGTACCATAGGCTCACCACTCTCCGTTAAAAAAACAGTGAAAACGTCTTTCAACTAACATCTCTATTCACAGAGTTAGAAAGTTTGCAATTCTATGCGGGTCACAGTGCAATTTACTGAACTCTATGAAAAAACATTGAGAGGAAACCGTCTTGCAACTAACATCTTGTTTACCAAGTTAGAAGAGGTTGGAATGTCCTGACCCTCATACAATGACAGTGTTAAGTACTCCACCAGTTTAAAAAAAAGTGTGGTGGAACATTGTATCAAGGAATGCACTCCACCAGTTAAAAAAAAAGTGTTGTGGAATATCGTATCAAGGAAGACTAGCTGAAAGAAGTGTTAAAAGTAAAAACCCAGCGGAAATCATGCAGAAAATACCATTCGCTCACCAATCTGAGAGGAAAGAACTGTGAGAAAATCTTTCAGCTAATATCTCCATTCACACTGTTAGAATGATTTGCAATTCTATGCAGGTAACAGTGCCATTTACCGAAATCTATGAAAGAACACTGAGCAGAAATCGTCTTGCAACTATCATCTTGTTTCACCAAGTTAGAAGTGATTGTAATGCCCTGAACCACATACAATGAAAATAACATACCCTCCCCCCAATGAAAACAAAAGTGAGGTGGGACCTTGTATCAAGAAATATCTGGTTTCACTAGGTGAAAGAAGTGTTATAAGCTAAAGCCCTGTGGAGCTTATGCAGAAAGTACCATACACTCACCACTCTGAGTAAAAAGAGAGTGAAAAGACCTTGTAACTAACATCTCAATTCACAGAGTCAAAAGAATTTGAAATTGTATGCTGGTCATAGTGCAATGTACTGAATTCTATGAAACAAGAGTGAGCAGGAACCGACTTGCAACTAACATTTTATTTTACGAAGTTAGAAGTGCTTGAAATGCCCTGACCCGCATACAACGAAAATGTTATATACTCCACCAATGAAAAAAAAAGTGTGGAGGAACTTTGTATCCAGGAATACCTGGTTTCACTAGCTGAAGAAGTGGTAAAAGCTAAAACCCTGTGCAGCTTATGGCGAAAGTACCATACCTTCCACTCTGAATAAAGGACCGTGAAAACATTTGCAACTAACATCTAGACACAGAGTTAAACCAGATTGAAATTGTATGCTCATCATAGTGCCATTTAGTGAACTCTATGAAAAAGATTGAGCGGGAAGTGTCTTAGTTTCACCAAGTTAGAAGTGCTCCAAATGCACTGACCCGCATACAACGAAAATGTTACATACTGTACCAATGAAAACAAAAGTATGGTGGAAGCATGTATCAAGGAATATCTGGTTTCACCCACTGAAAGAAGGGTTAAACCTAAAATCCAGTGGAGCTTATACAGAAAGTAGGGTATGCTCACCACTCTGAGTAAAAGGACACAGTGAAAACATCTTGCAAATAACATCTCAATCACAGAGGAAAAGAGATAGAAATTGTTTATTGGTCATAGTGCCATTTACTGAACTCTATGAAACAACACTTAGCAGGAACTGTCTTGCAACTAACATTTTATTTTAACAAATTAGAAGTGCTTCAAAAGCCCTTACCTGCATACAACGGAAATGTTACGATGCAAACAAAAGTAATGTGGCACCTTGTATCCAGGAAGTTATGGTTTCACTAGTTGAAAGAAGGGTAATAAGGTAAAACCAGTTTACACAGAAAGTAACATATTATCACCCCTCGGAGTCAAAGGACAGTGAAACATCTTGCATCTGACATCTCAATCACAGAGCTAATACCGCTTGAAATTGTATGTGGGTCATAGTGCCATTTACTGAACTCTAGGAAACAACATTGAGCAGGAACCATCTTGCAACTAGCATTCAGTTTCACAAAGTTAGAAGTGCTTCACATGCACTGGCCTGCATACAACGAAAAGGTTATATACTGCACCAATGAAAACAAAAGTGTGGTAAAACTTTGTATCCTAGGATATCTGTTTTCTCTAGCCAAAAGAAGTCTAATAAGATAAAGCCCTGTGGAGCTTAGGCAGACAGTACCATCCGCTAACCACTCAGTAAAAGGACAGTGAAAACATCTTACAACTAACATCTCAATCACAGAGGAAGAGATTGAAATTGTTCACTGGGCATAGTGTCATTTACTGAACTCTAGGAAACAACACTGAGGGACAACTGTCTTGCAGCTAACATTTTGTTTTCCCATGTTAGAAGTGCTTCAAATGCCCTGAACCGCATTCTACGAAAATGTTTTATACTGCACTAATGAAAACAAAAGTGCGGTGGAACCTTGTATCCAGGAATATCTGTTTTCCCTTGCTGAAAGAAGTGTAATAAGCTAAAACCCTGTGGAGTTTATGCAAAAAGTACAATACGCTTTCACCTCGGAGTGAAAGGACAGTGAAAACATCTTGCATCTGACATCTCAATCACAGAGCTATTACCGCTTGAAATTGTATGCAGGTCATAGTGCCATTTACTGAACTCTAGGAAACAACACTGAGCGAGAACCGTCTTGCAACTAGCATTTAGTTTCACTAAGCTAGAAGTACTTCAGATGTCCAGACCTGCATACAACGAAAATGTTATATACTGCACCAATGAAAACAACTGTGGGGTGGAAGCTTGTATCAAAAAATATCTTTTTCACCCGCTGAAAGAAGGGTAATAATAAGATAAAAAACTGTGGAGCTTATGCAGAAAGTACCATATGCTAACCACTCAGGAAAAGGACAGTGAAAACACCTTGCAGCTAACATCTCAATCATAGACGTGGAGATTGAAATTGTTTACTGGTCATAGTGTCATTTACTGAACTCTATGAAACAACACTGAGTGGGAACCTGCTTGCAACTAATATTATGTTTTCCCAAGGTACAAGTGCTTCAAATGCCTTTACCCCTATACAGCCAAAACGTTATCTGCTCCACCAATTCCAACAAAAGCGTGGTGGAACCTTGTAACAAGGAATATCTGGTTTCACCAGCCGAAAGAAGTCTTAAAAACGAAAACCCTGTGGCTCTTATGCAGAAAGTACTGTACCCTCACAACTCTGAGGAAAAGGACAGTGAAAGTATCTTGCAACTAGCATCTAGATTCACAGAGTTAAACCAGGTGGAAATGTATGCTGGTCATCGTTCCATTTATAACGAACTCTGTGGAACAACAGTGAGGGGGAACTATCTTGCAACTAGCATTTAGTTTCACAAAGTTAGCAGTGCTGCATATGCACTGGCCTGCATACAACGAAAAGGTTATATACTGCACCAATGAAAACAAAAGTGTGGTAAAACTTTGTATCCTAGGATATCTGTTTTCTCTAGCCAAAAGAAGTCTAATAAGATAAAGCCCTGTGGAGCTTAGGCAGACAGTACCATCCCCTAACCACTCAGTAAAAGGACAGTGAAAACATCTTACAACTAACATCTCAATCACAGAGGAAGAGACTGAAATTGTTTACTGGTCGTAGTGTCATTTACTGAACTCTAGGAAACAACACCGAGGGGCAACCATCTTGCAGCTAACATTTTGTTTTCCCATGTTAGAAGTGCTTCAAATGCCCTGACCCGCATACTACGAAAATGTTTTATACTGCACTAATGAAAACAAAAGTGCGGTGGAACCTTGTATCCAGGAATATCTGTTTTCCCTTACTGAAAGAAGTGTAATAAGCTAAAACCCTGTGGAGTTTATGCAAAAAGTACAATACACTCACCCCTCAGAGTCACAGGACAGTGAAAATATCCTGCATCTGACATCTAAATCACAGAGCTAATACCGCTTACAATAGTATGCAGGTCATAGTGCCATTTACTGAACTCTAGGAAACAACATTGAGCGGCGACCCTCTTGCAACTAGCATTTAGTTTCACTAAGTTAGAATTGCTTCAGTTGCCCTGACAAGCATACAACGAAAATGTTTTAAACTGCACAAATGAAAAAAAAATGTTGCAGAACTTTGTATCCAGGTATATCTGTTTTCTCTTGCTTAACAATGTGTAGTAAGGTAAAACCTCGAGGAGTTTATGCAGAAAGTACTATACCCTCACACCTCAAGGTAAAGGGACTGAAAACATTTTGCAACTAACGTCTCAATTCACAGAGTTAAAATAGGTTGAAATTGTATGGTCATCATAGTGCCATTTTCTATATTCTATGAAACAACATTGAGCGGGAACCATCTTACAGCTCTGTTTTTGTTTTACCATGTTGGACGTGTTTCAAATACACTGACCAACATACAATGCAAATGTTATATACTGCACCATTGAAAACAAAAGTGTGGTGGAACTTTGTATCAAAGAATATCTGTTTTCTCTAGCTGAAAGAAGTGTAAAGGGAAAACACTCTGCAGCTTATGGAGGAAGTACTGTACCCTCACAACTCTGAGGAAAAGGACAGCGAAAACATCTTGCAACTGACATCTCAATCACAGAGTTAGAAGATTTTGAAATTGTATGCAATCATAGTGCCATTTCCTGATTTCTATGAAACAACAATGAGAGGGAAACATCTTGCAACTAACATTTCATTTTACAAAGTTAGAAGTGCTTGAAATAACAACCCTCATACAACGAAAAGGTTATATACTCCACGAATGAGAACAAAAGCATGGTGGAACATGGGTTCCAGGAATATGGTTTCACAACCTGAAAGAAGCGTTAAAAGCTAAATTCTGTGGAGCTTGTATAGAAACTACCAACCCTAACCCCTCAGTATAAGGACAGTGAAAATATCCTGCAACTAACATCTCAATCACATAGTAAAACAGTTTAAAATTGTATGCTCGTCATAGTGCCATTTACTGAATTCTATGAAACAACACTGAGCAGGAAACTTCTTGCAACTAATATGTTTTACCAAGTTAAAAGTGCTTCAAATGCTTTTACCCATATACAGCTAAAATGTTATCTACTCCTCAAATTCCAACAAAAGCATAGTGGAACCTTGTATCCAGGAATATCTGGTTTGACCAGCCAAAGGAGTCTTAAAAGCAAAAAACCTGTGGCAGAAAGTACTGTACCCTCACCACTGTGGGGAAAAGGAGAGTGAAATTATCTTGCAACTCGCACCTACATTCACAAGGTTAAACCGGGTGGAAATGCATGCTGGTCATCGTGCCATGTAATGCGGTTCCCACTCAGTGTTGTATCCTAGAGTTCAGTAAAGGGCACTAAGAGCAGCATGCAAGTTCAAACTCTTCTACTCTGTGATTGAGATATTAGTGGCAAGACGTTTTCGTTCTCCTTTTACTCAGTATGGTGAGCGTAGGGTACTTTCTGCATAAGCTCCACAAGATTTGAACTTTTAACACTTCTTCCAGTTAGGGAAACCACATATTCCGTGAAACATCTTTCCCCCCACACTTTTGTTTCATGGTGCAGTTTATACCATTTTCGTTGTATGCGGTTCAGTGCCTCTGTAGCATTTCTAACCCGAATAACTAAACTTCAGTGGCAAGACAGTTCGTCTGCAGTGTTGTTTCCTGGAGTTGAGTCACTGGCACTATGACGCACACACAATTTCAAACTGTTTTCCCTCTGTGAAGTGAGATGTTCCATGCAAGACTGTTCCCGCTCAGGGTTGTTTCCTAGAGTTCAGTAAAAGGCATATGAGCAGCCTGCAATTACAAACTGTTTCACTTCTGTGCTTGAGATGTTAGGTGCAAGATGGTTTCACTCTCCTTTTACTCAGTGGGGTGAGCGTAGGGTTCTTTCTGAAGAAGCTCCACAGCATTTGAGCCTTTAACACTTGTTCTAGTTAGGGATACCAGATATCCCATGACACATCTTTCACCCACAGTTTTGTTTTCCATGGGGCTGTTTATAGCATTTTCGTTGTATGCGGGTCCGTGCCTCTGTAGCACTTCTAACTGGGTAACACCAAACGTTAGTGGCAAGACGGTTCACCTACAGTGTTGTTTCCTGGAGTTGAGTAACCGGCATTAAAGGGCACAAACAATTACAAACTGTTTTCCCTCTGTGAATTGAGATGTTCCATGCAAGACGGTTCCCGCTCAGGGTTGTTTCCCAGAGTTCAGTAAATGGCATATGAGCAGCCTGCAATTGCAAACTGTTTCACCTCTGTGCTTGAGATGTTAGGGGCAAGATGGTTTCACTCTCCTTTTACTAAGTGGGGTGAGCGTAGGGTACTTTCTGCAGAAGCTTCAAAGTAGTTGAGCCTTAACACTTGTTCTAGTTAGGGAAACCTGATATTCTGTGACACATCTTTCCCCCACACGACCGTTTTCCATTGTGCAGTTTATTCCATTTTCTTTGTATGCGGGTCAGAGACTCTGTAGCACTTCTAACTGGGTAACACTATACGTTAGTGGTAAGACAGTTCCCCTTCAAGGTTGTTTCCTGGAGTTGAGTAACTGGCACTATGACGCACACACAATTTCAAACTGTTTTTCCCCTGTGATTAGAGATGTACCATGCAAGATGGTTCCCACTCAGGATTGTTTCCCAGAGTTCAGTAAATGGCATATGAGCACCCTGCAATTGCAAACTGTTTCACCTCTGTGCCTGAGATGTTTGGTGCAAGA
>JAQQST010001126.1:0-13432 GCA_028646485.1 Cryptoprocta ferox | reverse complement strand
GAAATAACTAGACCATTGAAGCATCAGCGAGTTTTACTTGTGTCAATCAAATAAATGCAATGCTGCTGCCTTTCATTCTCTATGTGTATTGTCTATTCACATAGCTTTTTATGCATACATTTTTGTATATGTACATACTGATGGATTAAATAAACAATGAGTCTCAAACTATCATGAACAAGTATCAGATACAATTTAGGAATATTGATAAGGAAACAAAATTCTGACAAAACAAAACAAAACAAACAAAACAAAAACTTACATTTTCCCTCCAGACTCAGCAAGTCTGTAATGGAACTCAGGGATCTGAGTTGTAAAACTAATCATCAGTGTTTAGATGGTCATTGACACACATTTTGAGAAACGCTGTTTTAAACAGTGAAAATGTCCCTGCCATAGTGTTCATTGTAATTAAATGATTGAATGAAAGTATGGACATTTTTATTTTACCAAATGATTTTTATTTATTCTCTCTCTCTGTATTTTTTGATCATCTTGAATCCATTTGTGCATTCTTTCTTCCATGCATGTGTCCATCATATGGCTGTTGAGTGTTTACCATGTTGAAATAATTGTGCCAAGTATGGGGGATAAGATGGAGGATAACATAGATAATATGCTTTAGTGATCTAACATTTTTTTAAAAAGTACCTCCAAAACTCAGTGTCTTTAAAAAACAATATTTTTATTATGTTTCACAATTTAGTGGGTTATCTGGATTCAGCTGGATAATTCTGTTTTATGCAGTGTCTGCTGGAGAAGCAGCCATCTTCTCTAGGGCTTCAGTGGGCTGGTGTAACAGACAGCTAAGGCTGCCATAACAAAATATCATAAACTGGGTGGCTTAAACAATGGAAATTTACTTTCCATTAGTCTTTGAGGCAGGAAGTCTGTGATCAGAGTTCCAGCATGGTCAGGATCTGTTAAGGACACTCTTCCTGGATTGCAGATAGCTATTTTCTTGCTGTGTCCTTGTAACAGCACTCCATCTGGTCATAAGGGTTAACTTGTTTCAAGTTTAAGCACTCCCTTGCTTGCTGACCTAAGTTCCTTGGTCTGTAGCAGACTAACCTACTTTGCTGAGATTTCCAGATTACTGAGAGGAGCAGAGGACCAGACTTCCCCATAAGACAAGGCCTGACCACATTAGAAAACAGCTGCCTATTTAAGGTTTGTTTAGGGTCATGATGACATATGACTCACTGCCTGGGCACCAACTTCTCCTGCACATCTCACCCCCGAACTCCATTACCCATGCCTTCCCCTTTAAAACCCTCCAGCTTTGCCTGGACAGAGAAAACAAGTCTTTGGGATGTTAGTCCACCATCTTCCCAGGTTGCCAGGTTTCTGAATAAAGCAAACTTTCCTTTCCCACCGTCACTTATCTCCTGAGTATTGATTTTTGTCTGGTCAGCAGCCAAACTGGAGTTCAGATCAGGTTCTCTATCTGACAACATCCTCATATGACAGAGAAATAGAGAGAGCCATCTCTCTTCTTTTCCTTACAAAGTCACAGTCCGATCAGATTAGGGCCCCATTCTTATGACCTAATTTAACCTCAGTACCTCTCAAAGACCCTATCATCAGATACAGACAGACTGGGGGTTAAATCTTCAAATACAAATCTGGCAGGGGACACAAGTCAGTTCACAGCAGCAGGTATGTCTAAGATGGCTTATTTAGGTACCTGACATATTACTGAGGGGAAATCTGATCATCTGGAATACTGAGATGACTGAGCTTCTCTATTTCTCTGTGCAGTCTCAGAGATTTTCCTTCACCATACAGCATTTCCATGTGGCCTATCCAGCAGAGTAGAAGGTTCTTTATATGTTAGGTCAGAGCTCCAAAAGTAAAAAATAAACCACTATTAGATCTTCTTAAAGGTTAAGACTGCAGCTGGCACAGCATCCTTTCCACTTCATTTTATATTTTAAATTGACTCACAGGGCCAGTCAAGTTCAATGTAGGAGAGAAATATACAAGGTCATAAACACCAAGAGGTAAGGTTGAGGCCATAAAAATCATATTTTTAAATATATATTTTATACATTTTTAAACATGGGGGATATGTTTACATAGTTACTGTACATAGTTAAATTAATTATGGGCTATCTTTAGTGATTTGAAAGAAAAATGACATTGTGATGAATAATGTAGGAAGAGTCCTACTCTGGATAGTTGTATAAGAACAACTCTTGGAGGAAATAGTGTTTAAACTAAGACACAAGGATAAAAAGGAAATAATCATATCAAGACCAGGCACAAGATTATTCCAGACAAAGGAATAAGTAAGCACAAGTTTCCTGTGGTGAGAAATAATTATTTGTCTGGTACTCTGTAAGGCCCTGAATATCCAGTAGTAGACAAGAAAGATAAGCTTCTGAACTCATGGAGTTGCAGTCTAACGGTTGTAACAGACATTAAACAATTAATTATACAATTAGTGTTTAACTAACATTTACAAGATAATTAGGTGTTATTAAAGCTTATATTTAGTAGTACCTGACTTAGTCTGAGGAATGTAATCAACAAGTGATGAGGTACATCAGCTGCAATTTCAAAAGCCTAAGAGTGCTGGATGAGAAAGTGTCCATGAATTCCAAATATTTTAGGCAATTCATTTGGCAACAACATTTTATCTGAAATGATGTGAAGCTATTTATAGCCTTTATTCATCTCAGTTAGTGTGAATATTTACACATGTTACTGGAAAATTACTGTTTTGAATATGTATATTGACTCAGACTCTGCTGGGAGTGTTACATAAATTAAAATCTAAAAGCTCCTAGATTCAAAAGAAACACATATAACCTTAAGGTTTTCAGATAATGAGATGTAAACTTATATTTGCAAGTTTTCCTAAGCAAACCATTTAATGATATGCTAGGCCTGAACCAGGAGGAAAAGTGTTACATATAAGAAACAGTGACAGAATGGGTAAAACAATCATGAAGAAGAAGAAAAAAGTTGAAGGATTCAGACTACTCCATTTCAAAATTACAACAAAGATGCAAGCATCAAGACAATAAGGGACTGGTGTAAGGTAGAAATGTAGATGGGAGGGAATTGAGAATCCAGATACATCATTTATAGCCAATTGCTTTTTGACAAGAATTCCAAGACAATTCTTTCAAGTTTATTTATTTATGAGAGGTGGAGAGAGAGTGCGAGCAGGGGAGGGGCAGAGAGAGGGAGAGAGAGAATCCTAAGCTCTGGGATTCTCTGTTAGTGCAGAGCCCATGATGGGGCTTGAACTCACGAACCATGAGATCATGACCTGAGCTGAAATCAAGAGTTGAATGCTCAACCAATTGAGCTACCCAGGTGTCCTCCAAGACAATTTAATGAGACTTTTCAACAAATGATGTCAGGACAACTGGAAATTAATATGCAGAAGAATGAAGTTGACCCTTCCCCATACCATATATGAAAATTAATCCACAGTGGAGCATAAACCTAAATATAAGGACTAAAGCTATAAAACTCATAGAAGAAAACACAGGAGTAAATATCTGTGACATTGATTAGGCAATTCTTTTTAGATATGATCCCAATAGCAAAAATAACAAAAACAAAAAGATAAATTGAACTCAATCAAACTGAAAACTTTGTGCTTCAAAGCTATAATCAAGAAAATGAAAAGACAATCTAAAAATGGGAGACCCTATGTGCAAACATATTATGGGGGGCTTATATATAGAATACATAAAGACCTCTTTCAACTCAATAATAAAAATAATAAACTGCCTAATTAAAAAAAAATGGGCAAAGTATCTAAGTGCACATTTCTCCATAGAAGACTTATGAATTGCCAATGAGTACATGAAAAGATGCTCAACATCATTATCCATTAGGGGAATGCAAATCATAGCCACAACTAGGAAATAATTTATTCCCATTAGAATGGCCATAATCAAAAAGACTAAAAACAAGAAGATCTGGCAAGGATGTAGAAAAATGGGAAATTCCTTCATTGCTGGTAGGAAAGAAAATGGTTCAGCCACTTTGGAAAACAGTTTGGCAGCTCCTCAAAAAGTTAAACATAGAATTATTATATGACCAAAAAATTTCACTCGTATTATACGTATAACCAAAAGAATTGAAAACAGAAACTCAAGCTAGTTCACATATATGCATTATTCACAGTAGCATTTTCTCAATAGTCAAAAAGAGGAAAAAACCTAAATGGCAATCAACAGATGAATAAATTAATTGTGGTATATACATACCATAGTCAGCCATAAAAAGGAATCAAGTATGGGTGCATGCTACAACCTAAGTGAACTGTTAAGTGAAAGAAGCCATGTTACCAAGGATTACACATCGAGTGATATATCCAGAATAGAAAATCCATTGAGACAAAGAGAAGATTAGTTGTTGCCAAAGGACTGGGGAGATGGGAATGAGAAATGACTGCCAATGAGTATGAGTATCTTTTTTGGGAGATCACATGTTCTAAAATTAGATACTGGTATGGTTGCATAATCCAGTAAAAATAGTAAAACTACTAAGTTTCACACTCAAAAGGGTGAATTTTATAGTATATTAATTATATCTCAGTAAATCTTTTTAAAAAGAAAAAAGCAATACAGGGAATGAAATTTAAAACTGTGTATGTTGGTAATTCTAAATAAACAAATAAATGTTATCTGTAAAAAAAATTATCAATGACTAAATGAGGCTATATAAAAGCGGGGTGTAGATTTGTCCCTTTAGCCCATCTGTGTAGAGTTTGGAAATTGTCATCTCCATTTTAAAAAAAGAAAAAGCTCAGACAAACTGAAAATTAAAGATTTTTTTCCAGTTAAACCAGAGAACAGAGGTCCTAGGAAAAACTGCTACTCTAAAATCTGAAGAGACAAACACATCCAGAGAGACACAGAAACTTAGATATGCTTACTTGGAGTCAAAACCACTGAATCCATAAATTGGTAAGAATATTTAAATGGTAATTTTGACAAATTCCTGGAGATAGAGTGTGGACTAGCCAGAGCAAATAACTTCTGGAAATTTCGAGGAGACTTTTGAGGATTTTTCTTCAAGGTACCTCACTAAGTGAGAACTTGAGAAAGATCATCTCCAGTCCTGGTGGATGGAATGGAAGAGCAACTATTGTGAAGTAAACCCAGATCCTTCTTCGTAACAAAAGTCAACTATCCAGGGTAATGCAGTTCACTAGAGTTCAATTCTGAAACCTATTCCAGCTGGTGGAGAGGATTTCCTCCCCTCAGTGTTTCTCTTTCACCGAAGAGGGTTGGAAACAATATTGTCAACAAGGATCAAGAGTTCAAGGAAATCAATGAGAGCAGTGTAACCAGTGTAAGAATTAGAAGACAAGAAGGGAAAAGCTATACTACCAGGGAAGAGCATTCCCCTGGGTCACAAGCCCATAAAAAGAGACTTAGAAGATTATAGAAGATCCTCCCTTATCCACATTCTATCATTATCACATCAACAAGGCTCCAATCTAATAACAGGGGGTTACGCCTGAAATTGCTATAAGACATAGGCTCTCTGTGAAGAAGCAGTACATTAGAAAGCCCCAGCCAAGAAAGAGATAAAAACAAGGACACTAGAGGAATTTGGAGCCTCTGGTACCTATAGCCATAGCAAATATTCAACATAGTCTATCACCTAGCCATATTTAACATAAATCCTCACACTAAAGGTCTGTTTACTTCAGTTTCTATTACCCAATACAAATGTCCAACTTTCAGCAAAACATTACAGAGTGTGCCAAAAGGCAAGAAGAAACACAGTCTGAAGAGACAAAGCAATCATCAGAACCAGACTCAGATCTGGCACAGATGTTGGAATTATTATATTGGGGAATTTAAAATAATTCTGATTAGATGTTTCAGCCTTTAATGGAAAAAGTAGACAACATAGAGATGGTTGGTGTAAGCTAAGAAGTGGAAACTTAGAGAATTAATTGATCTAAAAGTTAACTATTTTTTAAAAATAAGTAGTTACAGTGCACTGGGTTAATATATAGTGGTGTAGAAAATTAAATAAATTTAAAAATGTCCATAAAAATGCCATGAAGGGTAGGAGGGAGAAATTCAGAACAATGTTTTAAAATATCTGCAGGAGCACCTGGTTGGCTCTGTCAGCTGGGCCTCTGACAGCACAGGTTATTGATCTCACAGTTCATGAGTTCGAGCCCTGCATCAGGTTCTAGGTTGACAGTGCTGACCCTGCTTGGGATTCTCTCTCTCTCTCTCTCTCTCTCTCTCTCTCTCTCTCCCTCTCTCTCTGCCCCTCCCCTGTGCTGGCTCTCTCTCTCTCTCTTTCAAAATAAATAAATAAATTTTAAAAAATAATAAAATAAAATAAAATATCGGCACTATATGTGAAGGGCATAGTGATATTTGAAGGGGAATTTAGATGATTAAATAGGTATATTGTAAACTCTGGGACAACCACTGAAAAAAATTTTAAAGAAGTATAAATGAAATATATGCTAAGAAAGAAAATAAAAACAAAACATAAAATGCTAAGTAAACCTAGAGAAAGCAAAAAAAAAAAAAAAAAAAACAGGGAGAAAGAAACAGAACAAATTCAGTAAACAGAAAACAGTAATAGATTTTATCCCAACTATATCAGTAATCATTTTTAATTTGAATTGAGTGAATATATCAATTAATAGACAAAGGTTGTCAAAGTAGATAAAAAAAACCAAGACTCAGCTATATGTGTCCACAAGAAACTCATTTTAATTTTTTTTTAGTGTTTACTTATTTTTTGAGAGAGAGAGAGAGACAGAGTATTAGCAGGGGAAGGGCAGAGAGAGAGGGAGACACAGAATCTGAAGCAGGCTCCCGGCTCTGAGCTGTCAGACACACCTTGAGATCATGACTTGAGCCAAAGTCGGATGCTTAACCAACTGAGCCACCCAGGCACCCTGAGACACTCATTTTAAATATAAATAATCAACATAGGTTAAAAGTAAAAAGATGGAAACAGATAAAACATACTAACACTAATCAAAATAAGACTGGAGTGACTGTGTTGATTTTCGACAAAGCAGAAAAATTATCAGGACAATTAGCAGAGAGGAAGAGTGCTATTAAATAATCACAAAGAAGTCAATTCTCCAATAAGACATAACAATCCTGTGTATGCACCTAACAGCAGTGTCAAAATACAGGAGGCAAAACTACTAGACAAGAAAGGACAAACGCACAAATCTAATAGTTGGAGATTACTACTTCATTACCCTGGCCAGTACTTTTCAAAACTGTCAAGTCATCAAAAAGAAGGAAGCTCTGAGAAAGTGTCATAATCAAAAGTTGACTAAGCAAAGGTGATGACTAAATATAATGTGGTACACTGGATGGGATCCTGGAATTGAAAAAAGACATTAGATAAAAACTAAAGAAGCTGAAATCACCTGTGGACTTTAATTAGAAACAATTTAGCAATATTAGGTCATTGTTTGAGACAAATGTACCATAATAATTAACAGTAGGAGAAACTGTATGGGGGGACTGTGTACAATTGTCATAACTCTTCTGTAAATCTAAAACTATCCTTTAAAAAATGTTTATTAAGAAATAAACTGTGGACATAAAATTTAGCATATCTAACTTTGAAAATGAGAAGATCAGAGTTAAAGGATTCAAATATTCTTATATTATTAAGAAGGAAGCTGGAAGTTGAGAGGTAATTAAATATATCCTTTACCTAATTAAATACACTATATTCATCTTCATTACTGGTTTGTTTTTCTACAAATGTAGGTGACATATTGCTAAAGAGAGCAATCTCAGCAGTTATGTTCTGAACCCACGTGTTCCTAGTTTCTCCCAGCTATCCCTAGTGATCTGAGAGCACCACCCTCTACTGTTAACCTAAACTTACTTTCCGTATTCATAGGAAGGCACCATTCCCACTGTTGCTCCTAGTAATAAAGGAGCTGTGGTGAATATTTGGAAACGATATTTGCCTAGAAGTTCCTATGGCAACACCAAAGCTCTCAAACTGCTGGTTTTCCCTAGACCCTCTCTACTCTGGTAACTATCACTTTGTGACACAGAACACACTTTGCAGTACTTTTACCTTCTATGGTCATTCTCTTTGTTTCTTCAATCATGTCTCATCTCCTTTCTGTTTCATGGATTCATGAAAGGGAACAGTTTCTGTTCCCTTAAGAACCATGCTTATTATTTTCAAGTGCAATTATCTGTCTGTCTGTCTCCCCCCCCCCTCTCCCTCTCTGCCCATATCCCCACAACAATTTATCTACCTATATACTTAACTTCCATCTATCTATTATATTGTTGACAATTTTCCTATGATTTTTGGCATTTTTTGTGGGAAGAAAAGGCTAGGGGTGGGCAGTGTTTGCAAGCATCATTTGGAAACAGCAATACTTTCCACATAGTTTCATGTTTGAGTCATTCTCTCTGAGTCGTGCCTCGGGAGCCTCTGCCCAATGAGGCATTAGCTTAAATCAATATTTTTATAATGTTTAGCAGCTTAAGTTGCATGAGCTTTAAAAGGCAGGAAGATGGGAATTGGCAACTGGGCAATGTTAACATAGTCATGAGTATTACTAGTGCTCACTAAGTGACCCTGATCACATCGCAATTCTGTTTCAGGTCTTTTGACCTTCTAACAGTAAATGACCTAATAATGGATTGGAATTGGTCATAAGTGCAAAAAGAACCTGCTTAAACTATTTATAAAATAGAGAAACAATAGAAGTGATATACAAATGACATAAAAATGAGATGTACCATTTAGAAAGGTTTGTAAATGACATATATATTTTTCTATATCAGTAATGGTAAATAGTGTATATTTGCTTAATAAACTAGCAATAAAAATTGGAGTTAAAATACTGTCTCTTCTAAATTAAGAAATTAGAGAAGAAAATTGCCCTTCTCCAGTAAATGTCTATATTCTCCAGAGCTACTAAAATGCTCTGAAATAATCAGTAGGATGATTTATTTCAACCTAGATACATTTTTGCCTTTGTTTTTATTAAACTGAATTCATATGGTTTATTTTTTATGAGATTACATTACTAGCTGGGAGTGCAAACGTTTATTTGTCAAATTCTCTGTTTACTGGGCAATCTCTTATTTTTTTCTTCTATATATCTGGAAAACCTCCCTATATATAAAAAAGTGCATATGACAGCATAATAAAATGTTGATACAACTATTTCTTACTTGCCATGATATTCTTTTCTGAAAATAATTCACAGCCTTTATATGCACCTATTTTTATAAGATTCTGTTCCATTAGTCTCTAAGAACTACACATTTCTCAATGATTACAAATGGATAAAATCAATATTGATTTTTAATACTCACTCTTTCTTAGTTTGCATATCACTGTCATTTCAGTTTTAATACTTGAAGATTGCCAAAATAAATGATTAAATTAAAATATAAATATTTAATATTACCTTAAAATGCATAAAATATATAAACCTGTGTGAAAATTCACATAAAATCATCATTTTTATCTAAAATGACCCAGCATTTTAGACAAAATATAAGCTTATTACTTGAATCAATGAGATCATAAGGTCAAGGCCAAAATTTGATTACTAGATTAAATTCAGGAGCTATGTTTCTATGTGAAGCCACAGGCAATCCTACCAACAAACTGCAATAAATAGTAAAGTCATCAATTATATGTGCAGATTTTAATACCAGTCCATTCTCAGAAAAAAGATGTGTCAGTGATGATATCAATGCAGATGCCTCACCTCCACAACAAAATGAACCCTCCCACAGTGTGCTGCCAATATTGTGATGGCACACTTACATCTCCACGTTTAAACTTTCATCCAATCTTCTCTGTTCTGACAAAAGATAAGTATCTCTTACGTGGACCAAAATAATTTACTTCCTAAACTGTGATCTCTTACTTCTATAATGTTTCTTTAAACTTTTTTTCTGAAAAGTCAGTATCTGAAAAACAGACATTACAACCAAAAATGCCTTTTGAATCATGCCCAATTTTTCAGAAGCGTTTAATAATGGCCCATTGATGACAGCAGAGGTTCCCCAATCTGGTTACACTTTAAAGCTGCCTGGGAAACAAACAAACAAACAAACAAACACAAACCAATAATACCTTAGCCTAATCTCAGAACTTTTGGTTTATTTGGTCTGTGGTAGAGTCCATGCAACGTATTTGCTAAAATCCCCCATATATGACTTTAATGACAGAACAGGGTTGATAATGCTGGATTAGAGGTTAAAATACAAAATCCATAGAAATATAATATCCTCCCTATTTTTACTGTTCAGTTGCATCTTACATACTACACACACTAGCAACTACAATTGGCTGCTCCCAATTCCTGAGTCTACTCTAGTGTTTTCTTTGGACTACTTCTTCCCTTCCAATTCCTTATAACGACCTAAATCCATCTAAAGGGACCAGTTTAAGACTCACCATGATGAAATATGATCGAATCACTTTTATCTGCTTCTTTTGAAAACCATTATTAATTTTATTCTAGTTTTCCTTCTGTTTATATATTTCCTAATTGATTGTAAAATCTATAGTTGATAGCATAACAGCTTGAGTTGTTAGGTGAAGTTCTATCAGTACTTCATTTTATGAAATTGAGTGGGCTTAGCACACTTATCAGTATCACAAAAATCAGATTAGCCTGGATTTTCTTAATTTCTCTCACACATATATATTGCCTTCTCAATGTATGCGTTACTATGCATTACATAAGCAACAAGTGCAGTATGATTTATTTACACTTTGCTTTATATTGACTCAACTTTTTACTTGAATATATTAATTTTAAAAGAAATGTAATCTTGCTATAAATACAAAATATTTCTGGCTATAAAAATAATCATAATGAGAAATGTTATTCAATTAGATACTGATATCATAGTTTCCTCTTTTTTAAAAGGAAAACATTAAGTTTTATAAAGTTGCTTTTGAATCTAATCATTTCTCCTTGACTTAAATCAGTAAAATTAAGGTTAGGATTAAAGAAGAGGTCATTCTTGGTAACTCTTTAAAATGTGACAAATTTAAAGTTATTTTATTTCTTATCAATGTGTTATCTAAAATCATGTATCAAAAGGGTTGTTACATATTTATAAATATAGCTTAAAAATGTTCAACTGACAGTGAGTGACTCAATCACATATGGAATGTAAGTTTTAGCATGAAGTAATTCCAGATTTGACTGTATTTTGAATATACATCTTTATATAAAACAACTGCCTCTTAAAAAGTAAAACTCAAGACTCCCTTTAGTAATGATGGATTATATGCTCAGTTTTTCACCTATTTATAGTCCACCAAATCAGTGACTTATGCTTCCAGAGAGCAAAAAAAAAAAAGACTAAAATATTAGAAATGTGTTAGACTGAAATATATTTTATATTTATTAGTGATCTCTGGGCACCTACTAATTTAAAGAAAAGCTTTTAAAGGAAGGCATTTGTCTACAATTGTTGGGTAATAACATTTTATAGGTCTCAGTATAAAATCAACCCAGTTTTTTTTTAATGTTTTATTTTTGAGTAAGCACAAGTTGGGGAGTGGCAGAGAGAGAGTGACAGAGGAGCTGAAATGGGGTCTGGGCTGACAACAGTGAGCACCACATGCGGCATGAACTCATGAACCATGAGATGATGACCTGAGCTAAAGCTGGACGCTCAACCCAGTGAGCCACCCAGGTGCCTCCAAATCAACCTAGTTTTTAAGTAGCTAACATACAAAGTGATATATTCACTTCAGTTTGAGGAGTTAATTTAAAGTAATAAAGAGGTTCTTAAAACTTCCAAATTTTAGAGCGGCAAGACGGCAGAGAAGTAGGGAGCTCTGTAGTCTGCGCTCGTCCGCATCGATTGAACTGAGAAGGACTGAAGGGAGAATACGCTGATTTGCAAGTGGGGGAAAAGAAGAAACAGACGCCAGAAGGAAGATAACCTCAAAGATGCCTGAGTGAGTGACTGTGAACTGGAAATTGGAGGACAGGCGGGCCCCGGAGGTGCAGGGGAAAAAGAGCCCCAGCCCAACACAGGGAGACCACGCTGTACCCCAGAGAGACAAGGGGAAGAGAAAGAGAGATGGAAAACGCATATAGAACCATCTCTAAAAAAGGAAAAACTCACCCGTCTCCCCATATATATAACTGCTGGGTGCTAGGAGAGAAATCCGTCCCACCTGGCTGGCGAATTCTTCCTTGGGGCAGCGGCAGCGGCATCCATTCCAAGCGGCACTGGGAGCGGTGGCGGCCCTTCTCCAACACAAGCCCCTCTGAGGGCGGTGGCGGCGGCGGCAGCGGTGGCAGGACAGGCGGAGAGGCCGGCCCCCAGCGGGAACGCATCTCATCTCCGGTGACAGTGTTGAAATGCATGGACTAGGATTTGGAAGTGAGGCGGAGCTTGGAGAATACAGTTTGGCTCGCCAATGGCACAGGGAGATTGGACTCAGAAGAGCGGCTTGCAACGCTTGGATCTAGCAAAGCTTTGAAGCGGTGCCTTACTTCTCCCTGCAACCACCAAGGCGGGGCCTCAGAGAGCAGCCCCCAGACCCACCTACCTATGCCAAACCACGCCCATCCTCACAGGAAAGTTGCCTTTCTTTTTTTTCACTTTTTTCTTTGCTTCTCCTTTTCTCCTTCCATCCAGATATATTTCCCGTATCGTAGTTTTATCTCTCCTCTTGGCTGGATATACACTTTTAGACTGTCCACAGTCTTTTGCTGTCTCTGTCCCGCCCTTATTTTTGTTTTTGTTTTTGTTTTTGTTTCTTTTCCTTCTTTTTCTTTTTCTCTTCTCTCTTTTCTTTCCTATCCTTTCCTTTTCTTTACTTCCTTTCCCGTTTTGGTTTGCTCGTTTGTTTGATTTCTCTGGGCGTTTGCAAGCTTTTGTTCCCTGTATGTTAGTCTGTATTCCTTTTCAGAGCTACTTCAAGAAACAAGCCAAAGTGCACATGGTAGAGAGTCCCAAATATCACTGGCCAGGGAAGTAAAATAATCAAAGGCACAAAAAGAGACACCGAGAGACACCATTAAAAGAACACTTTCTGAAACGACAGGCCCTGGACAGTCAATGAGCCTCCTTCAATAGAGCAATACTAATAGGTGCACAGGGCATAATGAACTTTTAAAACTGAAAAGAGACAGAAAGCTGGCCAAAATGACGAAATGAAAGAACTCTCCTCTAAAGCAACTCCAGGAAGAAGTCACAGCCACAGAACTGCTCAAAACAGGCTTAAACAACATGACTGAACAAGAATTTAGAACAATTGTCATAAAATTAATTGCTGGACTTGAAAAAAACATCAAAGAGGCTATTGATACACAGACTAGGGACCTTCAAAATAGCTGTGACGAGTTAAAAAAGGCTATAAATGAGGTGCATAATAAAATGGAGGTGGCCACTGCACGGATTGAAGAGGCAGAGAGGAGAATAAGTGAATCAGA
>JAQQST010001125.1:0-13440 GCA_028646485.1 Cryptoprocta ferox | reverse complement strand
AAAAAATAAACTAAGGGAAAATCAATAGAATTTAAAGGAAGGGCTAAATTAAAGGCTATTTTGAAGACAGTAAAACTTGATGGATAATTGATTCAAATTGGTAAAGGTGATTTCAAAGCTGACAACAAATATATTTATAATATTGATCAGAAACGTAACAGAAATAGAGAATTTGATATTGTATATGTGGGTTTGGGAGGTTCATCTAATGGGGGTAGGGGGAGCAAATGCAAAATATTTTTAGTAAATTTCTCAAAAATTTTTACTATACTAAGATTTTACTTTATTATCTCCTATTTTCCTTTCTACTTCTTCAAAAGTATGTAAGTGGAAGTATCAATACATGAATTAATATATAAATATATGACAACATTTCTATTTTACTGACTTTCCTCTTATACATCAGGTACGTATAACCTATAATTTGGGAAAGTCTTGCCTAATGCAACAAAAATATATTTGAAATAGAACACACACATTTTTCCAGTGAGCAAGCTGCTACCTGCAGGTAAATTATGCACTTTTAGACATTGCATCAAACAATAATTTAAGGCCATGGGAGTAAAGTAATGCTTCTGATACTAAATGTATTCTCATATTCTGTAAAATTGATTTGCGTTTCAAAAGCAGTGACAACTTCGCAATAGTTTACTAACTGTAAAAATCAGGTACTGAGTATATCTCCATGCTTCTGACCTTCTGTTTAAGATGCCTAGCTTCTTGATATTTTTACTAGCACTGGTAAGAAATCAGAGATATGTGGGGAATTTTTTACCCTTTCCCATTGAAACACATAGATATAGAGACTACTTAATATGGTTGTTCCCTTTTAGGGAAACATATCTAAAATGATTGCAGATGGGTTCAAAAAGAATATTTTTAAAATTTTTTTAATATAATTTATTGTCAAGTTAGCTGTCATACAGTGTATATAGCGTGCTTTTGGCTTCAGGAGTAGATTCCCATGATTCATCGCTTATATAGGACACTCAGTGTTCACCCCAACAAATACCCTCCTTAATGCCCATCACCTATTTTCCTCTCTCCCCTTCTCCCCTCCCATCAAGCCTCAGTTTTGTTTCTGTATTCAAGAGTCTCTTGGGGCACCTGGGTGGCTCAGTCGGTTAAGCGCCCGACTTCAGCTCAGATCATGATCTCACAGTTTGCGTGTTTGAGCCCCGCGTCGGGCTCTGTGCTGCTAGCTAGCTCAGAGCCTGAAGCCTGTCTTCGGATTCTGTGTCTCCCTCTCTCTCTCTGACCCTCCCCTGCTCACGCTGTCTCTCTCTCTCAAAAATAAATAAAAACATTAAAAAATTTAAAAAAAAGAGTCTCTTATGGTTTGCCTCCCTCTCTGTTTGAAACTATTTTTTCCCCTTTCCTTCCCTCATGGTCTTCTGTTTTTCAAATTCCACATATGACTGAAATCATATGATATCTGTCTTTCTCTGACTGACTTCTTTTGCTTAGCATAATACCCTCCAGTTCCATCCATGGTGTTGCAAATGGCAAGATTTCGTTCTCTCATTTGACTATTGTTAACAGTGCTGCTATAAACATTGGTGTATATGTGCCCCCTTTGAATCAGCACTCCTTTATCCTTTGGATATATTCCTGGTAGTGCTATTACTGGGTCATAGAGTAATTCTATTTTTAATTGTTTGAGGAACCTCCACACTGTTTTCCGGAGTGGCTGCACCAGTTTGCATTCCCATCAAGAGTGCAAGAAGCTTCCCGTTTTTCCACATCCTCGCCAACATCTTTTGTTTCCTGATTTTAGTCACACTGATCAGTGTGAGGTGATATGTCAATGTGGTTTTGATTTGTATTTCCCTGATGACGAGTGATGTTGAGCATCTTTTCATGTGTCTGTTGGCCATCTGGATGTCTTCTTTGGAAAAGTGTCTATTCATGTATTCTGCCCATTTCTTCACTGGATTATTTGTTTTTAGGGTGTTGAGTTTCATAAGTTCTTTATAGATTTTGGATACTGACCCTTTATCCAATATGTCATTTGCAAATATCTTCTCCCATTCTGTTGGTAGCCTTTTAGTTTTGTTGATTGTTTCCTTTGCTGTCAGAGCTTTTTATCTTGATAAGGTTCCAATAGTTCATTTTTGCTTTTATTTTCCTTGCCTTCAGGGACATGTCAGGAAGATTTTGATTTAATACATAAAGGTTTTGTAATCATGTTTTTAGAATCAGTTAACATATTTGTCATGTTAGTAATGTATCTAGTAAGCTTGACTCAGTGACTTGGTTCTAAGGAATATAGTATAGAAAGGGAAAAGTAATAACTATACAGTGAAGAAACCTGAAAAACATTACCCTATCCCAGTTTAATTCAAAAAAGCATGATACCCAAATAGAAATATATTGTATAAAATCCTTAAAATACTTGATTAATACTCTTCAGAAATGCAAAGTTCTGAGAAACCAGGAAAAACTAAAAATGAATCACAAACTGAAGAAAAAATGAGAAGGATGATAAAAATACACCATTCTAGATTGGGGCCTGGAACATAAAAAGAATATTAATTTAAAAAATTATGAAATATAAATAAAGTATACAGTTAATAGTATTTTTCCTATGTAAATTTATTAGTTTTGCTAAATATAAAACAGTTATATATGATGATAGTTTGGGAAATTTGGATGAAAAACATACAGGAACTCTGTAATATCTTTACATTTTCTATAAATCTAAAATTAAACATTTCTTAAAATATCAAAAACTTTAAATAATTTTTCATATCCTATTTATGTCAGAAGGTGAATGGATAAATGACTGTGTGTACCTCTTCTAATCCAATTTCAAGGATCAATAATTACTTCCTTTGGGGAAAAAATTCATATACTGAATCCACATATGTATTTTAACGACATGCAGTTTGTTATGGGCAGAACAGTTTCTTTTACATTCTTGCTTATTTTAATATGAGATCCAAATGACGATTCACAAAGACTGAATATGCTTTGTATCTGGAAGAGACCATGGAGATTGATGATACTACACCATGGTATTAAGAGCTCTGGGAAAGGTCTTGAGATCTTCTCAATATCAAAGTTAACAGGGGAGATAGACAAGAACCCAAATTTCCTGGCTTATGGTGTGGCATTCTTTCCTTTTATGTACTCTAATAAATGTTTACATAGCTTAGTATTACTAGTGTTATATTACTAGTGTTAATAATTAGTATTAATGTTTTTGTGTGTGTTTGTACTTGATCTAATTTTTGAAGTCCCATACACTTAAATTTTAACTTTATATACAGTGTTTCTCAAACTGTGGTACATGAACCCCTAGAGAATGCAAACATAGTATAGCATCCTCTAAGTATTTGAGCTTGAAACACAATGCTGTAAGCTAGATTTTATAATAAAATTTATTAATCAAACATTATTATTAGGTTTTTTCATATTGCACTTACCATTATGAGCTACAGCATATATCCATCATCTTAGGTAAAAAGTTTGCTAATGAATAAAGTGTATATGCATCAGGGATTCTGATAGATCTTTGGCTGATTCAACCTTACTCATGCACAATGGTGAGTTTATATTGTTTTCCTATTAAATATATTCTAAAAATACTTTCTAAAAATAAAAATGTATAAAAGAACTAGAAGTGTTGGTGATATATACTAAGAAGTCATTAAGAATAATTGAATATAATTTGAATATTTATTAATTTAATAACTTTTTCTGACCTATAAAATTTTATTTATTTTAATTCCAGTATAATTAATTATATTCTTATATTAGTTTTAGATGTACAATATAGTGATTCAACAATTCCATCCTAAGAGCTCATCATGATAAGTACACCTTTAATCCCCTTCACCTATTTTACCCATCCCCTACCCATCTCTCCTCTGGTAACCACCAGTTTTCTATCATTAAGAATCTAGTTTTGGGGCACCTGGGTGGCTCAGGCAGTTAAGCGTCTGACTTCGGCTCAGGTCATGATCTCGCAGGTTCATGAGTTCGAGCCCCTCATCGGGCTCTGTGCTGATGGTTCAGAGCCTGAGGCCTGCTTTGGATTCTGTGTCTCCCTCTCTCTCTGCCCCTTCCCCGTGTGTGCTCTATTTCCCTCTCTCTCTCTTTCAAAACATACATAAACATTTAAAAAAAAAAAGAATCTAGTTTTGTTGTGGAGGTGTTCTCTTTTTTTGTAGAGTTTTCTGTTTTTTTAATTTAAATTCCAGTTAACATACAGTGTAATGTTTCAGGTGTGCGATTCAGTGATTCATTTCTCATATACAATACCTGGTGCTCATTACAAGTGTACTCCTTAATCCCCATCACCTATTTAATCTATTCCCTTACCCACCTCCCCTCTGGTAACTATCAGTTCGTTCTATATAGTTACGAGTCTCTTTTTTGGTTTGCTTCTCTCTCTCCTCCATGATCATCTCCTCCATGGTACTCTCCAGATTTACTATGTTGCAAAAGGCAAAATTTCATTCTTTTTTATGGCTGGATAATAACGCATTGTGTATGTGTATGTCTGTGTGTGAATACACACATTCATCTATCAGTGGATACTTGAGATGTTTCAATAATTTGGCTAATGTAAGTAATGCTGCAATAAACATATGGGTGCATACATCTTTTCAAATTAGTGTTTTCATACTCTTTGGGTAAATAGCCAGTAGTGGAATTATTGGATCATATGGTAATTCTATTTTTAATTTTTTGAGAAAGCTCCATACTGTTTTTCACAGTGGCTGCACCAGTTTGCATTCCCACCAATAGTGTACAAGTGTTCCTTTTTCTCCACATCCTTGCCTATGCTTGTTTCTTGTGTTGTTGACTTTAGCCATTCTGACAGGTGTGAGGTGATATCTCATTGTGATTTTAATTATCTTTTCCTTGATAATTAGTGATGCTGAGCTCTTTTCATGTGCCGTTGGCCCTCTGTATATCTTCTTGGAGAAATATCTGTTCATGTTTTCTTCCTATTTTTTAAATTGAATTATTTGAGGGGTTTTGTTGTTTTGTTTTGTTTTGGTGTTAGGTTATATACGTTCTTTATATCTGGAATACTAACCCTTTCTTGGGTATGTAATTTGCAAATATATTCTCCCATTCAATAGGTTGTCTTTTAGTTGTGTCATTTGTTTCCTTTGTTGTGCAGAAGTTTCTTATTTTGGTGTAGTCCCAATAGTTTATTTTTGCTTTTGTTTTTCTGGTTCAGGAGGCATATCCAGAAAAATATGGCCAGTATCAGAGAAATTACTGCCTATAATTTCCTCTAAGATTTTTATGGTTTTAGGTCTCACATTTAAGTCTCTAATCCATTTGGAGTTTATTTTTGTGCAGTATAAGAAGGGGTCTAGTTTCATTCTTTTGCATGTGGCTATCCAGTTTTCCCAGCACCATTTGTTGAAGAGACTGTCTTTCCCATTGTATATTCTTGCCTTTTTGTTGAAGATTAATTGAGCACACAGTCCTGGGTTTGTTTCTGGGTTCTCCATTCTATTCTATTGATCTATGTATCAATTGTTGTGCCAGTACCATATTATTTTCATTACTATAGCTTTGTAGTATATCTTGGAGTCTGGAATTGTGGTATCTCCAGCTTTGTTCTTTCTCAACTTTGCTTTGGCTATTTAGGGTCTTTTGTGCTTTGATCCAAATTTTAGTATTATTTGTTCTAGTTGTGTGAAAAGGGTTGTTGGTATTTTGATACAGATTGCATTAAATCTGTAGATTGCTCTGCATAGTATGGATATTTTAACAGTATTTGTTCTTCTACCTCATCAGCATGGAATATCTTACATTTCTTTGTGTTATCTTCAATTTCTCTCATCAATGTTTTATAGTTTTTAGAATACAGGTCCTTCACCTTCTTGGTTAATTTTATTCTTATGTATTACCTTTTTGTGCAATTGTAGATGATATTGCTTTCTTGATTTGTCTGTCTGTTACTTTATTATTAGTGTAAAAACACAACAAATTTTTGTATCCTGTGACTTTACTGAATTCATTTATCAGTTCTGGTAGGCTTTTGTTGGAATCTTTAGGGTTTTCTATACATAGTATCATGTCATCTGCAAATAGTAAAAGTTTTATATCTTGCCTGCTGATATGTTATTATTATTTCTTTTTCTTGTCTGATTGCTGTGACTAGGACTTCCAATACTGTGTTTAATAGAAGGGGTAAGAGTGAACACCCTTCTCTTGTTCTTGATCTTAGAGGAAAAGCTTTTACTTTTTTTTTACCAGTTAGTACGGTATTAGCTGTGTGTTTTTCATATAAAGCCTTTATTACATTGAGCTATGTTCCCTCTAAACCTCCTATGTTGAGTTTTGAATGAAGTTGTACTTTGTCAAATACTTTTTTTGCATCTATTGAGATGATATGGTTTTTATCCTTTCTCTTATTAATGTGATATATATCATGCTGGTCAGAGTAGTATTTGTTTTAATTTTGTAAACATTTATTTATTTTCGGAAGAGAGAAACAAAGTACTGGTGGGGGAGGGGCAGAGAGAGAGTAAGAGAGAGATACACAGAATCTGAAGCAGGCTCCAAGCTCTGAGTTGTCAGCACAGAGCCTTATGCAGGGCTCAAACCCACAAACCGTAAGATCATGACCTGAGCCAAAGTCAGAAGCTTAACTGACTGAGCATCCCAGGTGCCCCTAGAGTAATATTTTTAAAGGCAATGTTTTCTGCAACATATCTTCAAACTACAGAAGCATATTCAATTAAAAGTTCAAATATTTGCCTCCTTATCTGTAGTATCTTTTTCTTATTGTTATTGTTTCTATTTTTTCTGATCTTGGATAGAAATTTTTATTATATGGCTACTTATAATGTATTTCTTGACTAAATCACAATATTACCAAATTTAAAATAGGGCAAATTTAACAATTACAGTTCATCAGGTTACTATGAAATCCATAAAAGCAAATCAGTGCATGCTATAAAACAAAACTGAAGTTTTGGTATCAGAGAACCTGAATGACCTCAAGAGATATTTCACTCTGTTTCAAAGATTCACATCTTTTAGTTCTATTTTGCAGGTGTTCATAAATTAGTTCACTATATCACATAAAAAGATACCATTCAAAAAAGTAAACTACTGCCTAATATCCTGTACATAAATTTTCTTACCTACAGAGAAATACAGAATTGAGAAATTCTAAACATACTAATATTTTTACAAAGAAAGGACAATGTAAAGGTCTGCATCCATTTACTAAGAACTATGCAGAAAATGAAGCTTCCTTTCCAATTTTCATATGATTTGTATATAAGAGGAGATAATCTTTATGAAAAATATAAGGCTAACTTATATTTTACATAAATATGTTCACATTCTCCTAAGATTTCCCCTTTGAGATTTAATTTAAAAATAAATATTTATGTAGACATGTGTTAAATGTATTCCAAATTGTAGGTAAGCATTTTCTCTATGCACGCAACAATGGAGACAAAGGGAGATTAAAAAAAAAGAAATCTCAACTATTAAAACAAATACTTTAATAGCAAATACACACAGTCAGTAAATGGAATTAATAGGTTACGTGTAATAATACAAACTTGTACACTACTTTTATACTATTGAGAAAACAATAAAGTCAGAAAACTATATTCTGGAATATATTTGATATGCAAACAAAAGAAACTTCTTATAGAAAAAGGTTTAGACATTTTCAACAGTTTAATGGTTTAATAATTATCTACATTTCCTATCAGTAATCTTTTAGAAATAATTCTAAAAACAAAAACTTCTAAGCAATAAAATTCATCTAGAAACCAACAGCAATAGATTATTGTATTATTCTGTAAAGAAAATAATTATTTTAATAAAACATTATAAGCAAAAACTAATAGAGGAATTTTTTAGCAGTGAAAACAATCTTTTATATACATATGAAGCCATTATATATAAACTGACACTGTAATTTCCTAGCAATTAAATGCCACCCAAGGAAATAAAAGCTATTGGGCAATTGCCTAAATATACCAATTGACTAGCCTGACATACTTAGATGCCTTATGCCTGTTTCCATGAGGCAAAGTAAATGCTACACCGGTAAAATAAGGAATAATTGCATTACTCACATTGCCATATTGCTCATTTAATGTGCAAAGATACTTGTTACAGAACAACAGCATGTTGGGACATGCAAACCAGAAAGTTAATCAGGCATGTATGAAGTAGAGAAAATGGTAATTAAGGAAACATTACAGGATATTTAAGTAACCTGTATTCTGAAAATTATAAAACATTGATGGCAGAAATTTAAGATGACACAAATATGAAAAGATGTTTCATGCTCATAATGCTGGAAAAACTGGACAGCTATATACAAAATAATGAAACTGGACTATACTCTTACACTATAGAAAACAAAAAAAATGCAAAATGAATTAACGACTTTAATGTAAGATCTGTTACAATAAAACTCCTAGAAGAAACCATAGGCAGTATTTTTTTTTTTTACATCAGCCCTAGCAACACTTTTCTAAATGTGTCTCTTGAGGCCATGGAAACAAAAGCAAAATTGCATTATTTGTACTACATCAAAATAAAAAGCGTTTGCACAGAAACTACCAACAAAAAGGTAAGGCAACCTAATAAATGAGAAAATATATTTGCAAAGGAGATATACAATAAAGAGTTATTATCTAAATGTATATAAAGAGTATACACAATTCAACATTAATAAAATCCCATTTAAAAATTATCAGAGGATTTGAATAGACATTTCTCCAAAGAAGATATACAGATGGCCAATAGACACATGAAAAGATGCTCAACATCACTAAACATCAGGGAAATGCAAATCAAAACCACAATGAGATATTACCTCATACTTGCCAGAATGGCTAGTATTAAAAATTCAAGAAATAACAAATATTGGCCTGGAGATAGAAAAAGAAACCCTCGGGGCGCCTGGGTGCTCAGTCGGTTGAGCGTCCAGCTTCAGTTCAGGTCATGATCTCATGGTTTGTGGGTTCAAGCCTCACATCGGGTTCTGTGCTGACAGCTCAGAGCCTGGAGACTGCTTCGGATTCTGTGTTTCCCCTCTCTCTCTCTCTGCCCCTCCCCTGCTCATGTTCTGTCTGTCTGTCTCTCTCTCTCTCAAGAATAAATAAACATTAAAAATTAAAAAAAAAGAAAAAGAAAAAGAAACCTCATGTACTATTGGTATAAATGCAAATAATGCAGCAATTGTGAAAAACTGCATGGAGATTCCTCAAAAATTAAAAACTAGAATTGCCATATGATCCAGTATTTCCACTACTAGGTATTTACCCAAAGAATACAAAAATACTACTTCAAAAAGATGTATGCACCCTTATATTTATTGCAGCATTATTTACAATAGCCAAATTATGGAAGCAACCCAAGTGTCCATTGATAGATGAACGGATAAAGATGACATAGTATGCACATACAATGGAATAATAGCCATAAAAAGAATGAAATCCTGTCATCTGCAACAACATGCATAGATCTAGAGGGTATAGTGCTAAGTGAAATAAGGTAAAGATGAATACCATATGATTTCACTCATATATAGAATTTAAGAAACAAAATAAATGAACAAAGAAAAGTCCAAAAAAAAAAAAAAACCCCACAGACTCCTAAATATAGAGAACAAATTGCTTGTTACCAGAAAAGAGTGTCTCAGGGACCAGTGAAATAGATAAAGATGATTAAACATACACTTATAAACACTGTATAATATATAAAATTGTTGAATCTTTACCTTGTACCCCTGAAACTAATATACTACTTTATGTTAATTATACAAAAAACATTACACCAAACAGTAAAAGTATAATACTAGTAGAGGTTTGTTTCAGATCTATCCCAGTGGGATTCTAGTTTAACAAATGAGACCTGCATTGGAAAACAATCTGTCAACACACAATAAATAAGACATTTATGATAGATACAAGCAAGTTTAAATTAACTTGATGTTCAAAAAATTTTTTGAGATAATAAATTCAATATATTTCCAATATATTTCCAATATAAATTCAATAAATTCAATATTTATATAAATTTCCAAATTATCAATTTAAGTATATTTTTATTTTACTATGAAAGTATAATCATAAGTATGTTTTAGCTGTTACTTTCACTAAATAGGAAATATTAAGTTCCAAGACTAGTAAAACTGAAAATGATACGAGATTTTGGGAATAAAATGGATAAGCAAGCACCTGCATTTTCTGATTCTTCTTCCCATAATCTCAATAAAATAAAAACAAAGATATTAAGAAAACAAGAATAACTTTATAGCCATTTCATTCCCCAAATTATGAACCTTAAAATCGTGAAGAGGTTTAAAAGACATAAAGTATATGGAATCATAGGGTGAACTGAAATAGAACTAAAGAATTTACAAACCTATATATCAAGAGAAACTTCAAAATGTACCTGTAATGTTACAGGTATTACTGGACAGTAGAAGGAGAAGGTATAAGGCAGGTGACTTGGTGACTAGAATATTATTTAAAGGTATATAGAAACTGGTATTTGCCTCCAGGATAAAATAACAAATGAAACTCTTAAACCATAGTTAAATAATATTATGCTACACAGAGTCGAAAGCATTGTGAACTGATAAAAGGAAGGTAAATGTGTAAATGTCTAGATTTCTCTCCTCATCTAGTGACTGATCCAGAGAACCTGAAATTCGAAGTGTTACCATCAGAAGACACTTCAACAGTGACTGCAGGAAGGTAAAAAACCCCTAAAGGGCAGGCAAAATGAAGAACAAATAAGGATTACAAACATTACATCTATGAATTACACTGGTGGGGAGAAACTGAAATATAAACTATGATAAAACAAATTAAATTTACACTGGAATTTAAAAACAAACCACCAACACCACCATCACCAAATTATTTGAAACCAGAGAGACTGAATTGCATTCCCCTCCTTATCTCTGCTTAGGATAAAATGGAGGGGTGCTCTGTGAAGAGATAATGCCTGCTATTGAAAATAAAAATCTCCTCAGTTTTAAATATTTTGCAAATATGTAGTAGTGATCATTGCTGGTTCTCTGCTCACATTTGTTTAACAAACTAGTACACACATCTCCCAGTTGCTCTGACTGCCAGCTGTTAATATCTCCTAGCTTAGTCTAGTCTCCTGATTCCTCACCCTGCTTGAGAACATTCTTTCAATAAGTCTGCTTTTAGGAAACCTGACCTAAGACACTATCTATGTGTACCAATTCTTTCCTTACGTTTGCATGTGGTAATATTTTTAGAGATGAGGGGTCAAGTGATCCCTGTGAATTTGGTATAGAATTATGTAATTGAAGGCAATATACAGTTTTTTTGAGCAATAATTCTAATAATCACAGACCTCAAGTGTTAGAACTTATATGTAGTGACAAGTTCTTATTCATATCGAAGTTCAAACATGTCCCATATTTGGTAAAGTAATATTTTCTTAAAATGAAGAAAATGATAACTAAAACCTACAAGACTACCCTGCATGGAGTTCAAAATAGATAAGACAGTGCCTGTCATGATAGCATTACTTCTGTTTCTTCTTATTCTAGTCCTAATAACATGCCCCATAGGAAACCATCATTTCTATTAAAAATTTAGAATTATGCAAGTATATATAGGAATGGAATCTCTATTATGAAAAGGGAAAGTGAGTTGAGATATTTTACATTTGCATTCATGAAAAAAAAATACTGTGTTCCCTGCACTGCACTCTATGAGAAGATTTTGAGACATCTCTCCTAAAACAGAATATGATTTTTTGTTTGAATCTACCTAGATATACACAGTATAGACATGTGTCTTCCTGCTCTAAGTCTTTCAGGAATCCATTAAAATAATCAAAGTCCATTAAAGAAAAGGAAAGGGTTTAAGTCATTCAAATGCATGATAAAACAGATAAAAGGAGGTTAAGTCTAAAGGCGTGATGTCCGACAATAGCCAAAGTAGGGAAAGAGCCCAAATGTCCATTAACTGATTAATGAATAAAGAACTTGTAGTATGTATGCATATATATATATATATATATATATATATATATATATATACACACACACACACACACACAATGGAAGATTACTTGGCAATCAAAAACAATGAAATATTGCCATTTGCAACAACGTGGTTGGAATTAGAGTGTATTATGCTAAGTGAAATTAGTCAGCGAAAGACAGATATCATATGACTTCACTCATATATGGAATTTAAGATACAAAATAGATTAACATATGGGAAGGAAAGCAAAATAACCAAAACAGAGAGGGAGACAAAATAGACTCTTAAATACAGGGAACAAACTAAGGGTTGCTGGAGGGATTTTTGGATGGGGGGATGGGCTAAGAGGGAAAGGGGCATTAAGGAAGACACTAGTTGGGATGAGCACTGGGTGTTATATGAAGGGGATGAATCACTGGATTCTATTCTTGAAATCATTATTGCATTATATGCTAACTAACTTGGATGTAAATTTTAAAAAATAAAAAATAAATTAAAAAATATAATGGTGTGGTGGTCTTTGACTATTTTTATTTTTTTAATTTTTTTTAATTTTTTAATAGTTTATTGTCAGGTTGGTTTCCATATAACACCCGGTACTCTTTCCCACAAGTGCCCTCCTCCATGACCATCACCCCCCTTCTCCTTTCCCCCTCCCCCTTCAGCCCTCAGTTTGTTTTCAGTATTCAAGAGTCTCTTGTGATTTGCCTCCCTCCCTCCCCCTAACTCTTTTTCCTCCTTCCCCTCCCCATGGTCCTCTGTTGGGTTTCTCCTGTTAGACTTATGAGTGAAAATATATGGTATCGGTCCTTCTCCGCCTGACTTATTTCCCTTAGCATGACAACCTCGAGGTCCAACCATGTTGCCACTAATGGCCAGATTTCATTCTTTTCATTGCCATGTAGTATTCCACTGTATATATAAACCACATCTTCTTGATCCATTCATCAGTTGATGGACATTTAGGCTCTTTCCATGATTTTTGGCTATTGTTGAAAGTGCTGCTATGAACATTGGGGTATATGTGCCCCTATGCATCAGCACTTCTGTATCCCTTGGGTAAATCCCCTTGGGTCATAGGGGAGTTCTACTGTTAATTTTTTGAGGAACCTCCACACTGTTTTCCATAGCGGCTGTACCAGTTTACATTCCCACCAACAGTGTAGGAGGGTGCCTGTTTCTCCACATCCTTGTCAGCATCTAGAGTCTCCTGATTTGTTCATTTTAGCCACTCTGACCGGCATGAGGTGGTATCTCAGTGTGGTTTTGATTTGTATTTCCCTGAAGATGAGTGACGCTGAGCATCGTTTCATGTGTCTGTTGGCCATCAGGATGTCTTCTTTGGAGAAGTGTCTATGCATGTCTTCTGCCCATTTCTTTACTGGATTATTCGTTTTTCGGGTGTGGAGTTTGGTGAGTTCCTTGATTTTGGATACTAGCCCTTTATCTGATA
>JAQQST010001124.1:0-13441 GCA_028646485.1 Cryptoprocta ferox | reverse complement strand
CTGGTCTTGGTGGCCCTGAGTAGCTATCATCACATCAGCCTCATCCAGAACAAACACCTTGATCTTCTTAGGGTCAATGAACTTGAGCTTGGCGCACCAGTCCAGAACAGTCCCAGGGGTGCCAATGACAATGTGTTCACTGATCTTCTGACCTCTTTCCACTGTGGAGACAAGATGTTTTCTGTGGGTATTTCCATGGCAAAGCCTGCTTTGGAAATCAAAGTCTTGCCCATCGTTCAGAGTTAGTAAAACTAGTTAACTCCAGATGTCAGAACGCAGGAGTTTTATCCAAAAGTCTCGGGTTCTGCTCCTCTAAAGCAGGCACAGTGGCCCCTATCTCACTGCATGGTGGTCAGGATTAAATCCTATGCAATGACCCCTCAGTAAGAGTCATTTCTCATTCCTCCTCCTTCCTATGATTCAGCAGCATCCCCCTCATTCTCCTCAGCATTACTCTTCCTCATTTCATGTCATACATTCACTCATGGTCACAGATTATCTCTTAAATTGGTAGTTTTGACTCCCAGGATCCTGGCCCAAATGAGTTTTTGTTTCATTACACATTCTGGTGTGTAGATAATTTTCTCTGACTCAAAACACATTACTTTCAAATTACAGCTGGTTGAAGTTGAAACTAGTACAACCATCTATCAAAATTGTTGATGCACAGAGCCTGTGACCAATAATTCCACTGTTAGGAATTTATCCTGTATGTGTATTAACGTGTGAAATAACATATATGCAAGGATATGCACACATCAGAAAGTAACTAAGCAAAATATGATATACCCAGTGGATGTTGCCAATCGAAGTATAAAACTGCTTAGGAACTGATAGGGAACAATCTCCAAAATACATTATTAAATGTGAAAAAAAGTTGCAGAGCAATTTGTATAACAAAAGAGGCAAAAGAGAATACATGTAATAAATGTACATGTGTGTGAATATACATGTTACATATTTATACACACACTTACATACAATTTGTCTGCAGCCACATAAAATATCTCTGGTGTGCCACATGAGAAACTGGTTAGTACTTAGTGCCTAAATTTAGGAAGGAGAACGAGGTGTTTGGGGGGATGAGAGAAAGTTTCTACCACATATCCTTTCAATTTAAAACATGCAAATATGTTAACTATTTTAAAAGCAAAATATAGGGGCGCCTGGGTGGCTTAGTTAAGAATCTGACTCTTGATCTTAGCTCAGGTCTTGATCTCAGGGTTGTGAGTTCAAGTCCCATGTTGGGCTCCGGGCTGGGTGTGAAGCCTACTTTAAAAAATAAATAAATAAACACAAAATTTACAATTTGAGGAGAAAGGACTTTTGTTAGAAATTCATCAGTTGGTGAGCCTGAGTGGCTCAGTCAGTTAAGCTTCCAACTCTTGATTTCAGCTCAGGTCATGATCTCTAGGTTTGTGAGATCAAGCCTGTGTCCGGCTCCGCACTGACAGCACAGAGCTTGGTTGTGATTCTGTCTCTCTGCCCCACCCCATCCTCCCCACACAATCTCTCTCTCAAAATAAATTAATTTAATTCAATTATCTAATTATCCATTGGAAAAATTTTGAATTAACTGAAACACATTGTAGTTCTCAATGTCCACTGCCCGTAAGTCAAAATTGAACTTTTTTTTTTTTTAAATCTTTATTTATTTTTGAGAGAGAGACAGAGACAGAGCATGAGCTGAGAAGAGGCAGAGAGAGAGGAAAACAGAGAATCTGAAGCAGGCTCCAGGCTCTGAGCTGTCAGCACAAAGCCCGATGCGGGGCTCAAACTCATGAACTGTGAGATCATTACCCAAGCCCAAGTCAGGCACTTAACTGATTGAGCCCCCCAGGCGCCCCAAAATTGAACTTTTAAAAAATAATATATTAAATATAATTAATATATTAATCCTTCACACACAGTGAAGTCCCACGTTATTACAAAGCAATCTAGAGAAGATACATGTTGTCACAAGATTCTGGTATACCTCACTTAAATGTACCCACCAGTTTAATCCATCAAATAAACACACACAAAAATAATCAACCTAGTAACTTTTGGATAAAGTAATTTTGCTGCATGTTGAAGCATGATGGTTTTCTCCAAGAAAACTTTTTTGTGATTATGAGGCCAACTGAATTAGCCATTTCTCTCTGTTAACTGACAAACTAGAAAAAAAGAAGTTGGGAATTTGATATACACTTTCTTGAAAATGAACGGAGTAAGTCTGTCTCTTCAATGAAAACAATCCACTGTATTTGCTACCACAGTAACATTTAAGCTTTCAAGAGAAAATTAGTATTAGAGTTTTGGAAGACTTGTTTGTGCCTCTAAGTTTAAGTTTCTTGATGTGGATAAATTCCTTTGATGAATTTGGTGGTAATATTAGTGCAGGCAATTTAAAGTCTATATAATGAAATGCCTCACCATTTGGAAGATCAGCGTTACTCAGTAAGACAATACTTTCCAAATGACCAAGGTATTTTTTTAATGTTTATTTAGTTTTGAGAAAGAGAGAGAGACAAAGTGCAATTGGGATAAGGTCAGAGAGAGAGGGAGACACAGAATCCAAAGCAGGCTCCAGGCTCTGAGCTGTCAGCAGAGAGCCTGATGTGGGGCTCAAACCCATGAACTGCAAGATCATGGCCTGAGTCAAAGTTGGACGCTTAACTGACTAAGCCACTCAGGTGCCCCCAAATGACCAAGGTATTTTAATGTAACAGTATGAAAAATTCAATAGTATGACTTCAGATTTCACATTGGAACCAACTCTTAATTACTGCTTGTTAAGTTTGGGTATAGCATTCAAAAAAAGAGTATCTAAAATTATCTGAAAGGCCAGATTTTCTTCATATTCTTCTAAAATAAGTACTTTCAGAAATTTCTCAATTTTAGCTTTTACTATGGCAAATATCGATGGATAAAACCTGTATAAAGAAAAACGCTTTGGGATCCTTAGTAATGTTTAAGAATATATGAGAACCACTGCTCTAGGTACTTTATAAACTGCTGGGTCAAAGAAATGTCTGTCTTTAGTTTTTCTAAGTAATGCCAAACTGCTTCCAGAAAGTAACTGTACTAGTGTATACTCCCCACCAGAAGTATATGGGCATTTTAGTTTTGTTTTTGTTTAATTTATTTTGAGAGAGAGAGAGAGAGAGAGAGAGAGAGCACGCGTGATCAAGTGGAGGAGGGGGAGAGAGAGAGACAGTCCCAAGCAGGCTCCTCACTGTCAGTGTGGACCCCAGCACAGGGGTCAATCCCACAAACCATGAGATCATGACCTGAGCTGAAATCAAGAGTTGGACGCTCAACCGACTAAGGTACCCAGGTGCCCTGGGCATGCCAGTGTTTGTTCATCTCCATCAACACTTGGCATTGTCAAACTTCATTTTGGCCCATCTGCGAGGCACTTAGTGGTTTTAGTTTACATTTCCCTGATGATAAATGAGATTTATCATATTTTCATATTTACTGATTAGAATCCCTTCTTTTGTGCAGTGTCTGTTCAACTGGGCCTCTTTGTCCATTTTTCTATTAGACTGCCTACTTTTTTCTTACTGAATTGTTTTATGTACTCTGATAACTTTCTTTTTAAGTAGCCTTCACACCCAGCATGGAGCCCAACGTGGGGCTTTAACTCACGACCCTGAGATCAAGACCTGAGCTGATATCAAGAGTCAGACATAGAACCAACTGAGCCAACCAGTCGCCCCCTACTCTGATAACTTCCTAACAACCGTGTTCTACCTGCCCCTCCTCCCCATTTTGGTCCATATTCTCTACATTACATTTCTCGCAGAGAACACATGGGAGAAATAACTGGTGGAAGGATTTCTGGTTTTGATAAGACCAAATTATCTGGTCTTATCTGCTCCTAGCTTACTCTTACTAAAGCTGGGCTGGTTTTCAAACAAAGGGGTATGGCCCCAACCTACCATCCTAGACCTACTAATCCCTTGTTATTAAGCAGCTTCCAGAACTCTGGATGGTGAATTCAAAACCCTATTTTCTCAGGGAAGAATGACAGACCTTAAGAGCTCCATGAGCCATACAAAGATTTTTTTAACAACTCAAAAATCTCTTAAGGATAGAAAGGACTGTTAAATACAGCAAGTTTAAAATATATTTGCTGAAAGCAATGCAGTGGGCCCTAAGGTCAACTGAAAAAGAAAGTTTAGTATCGTCATCATATCTTCAAAATTCAAACACCCAACTACCCTATCCTGCTCACTGCTTAGGTTTCACCCCATTATACTCACATTTATTGCCTCGAACAGCATAAGCAAGCTTTAGTTCCGGATGAAATTTGCCCATCTGCTCAATCACTTTTCCCGTTTGAAGCGCCAGCTCGTATGTCGGGGAGAGGCACAAACACTGAACAAGGAGACCATAAGGGCTGAGTTTAGCAGAGTCTTTTAGTAAAAGACAATAGGCCCTAGTGCAAAAAGCATGCTGATCTTATCACTTTTTTTTTAAATGTTTTATTTATCTATGAGAGAGACAGAATCCCAACAGACTCCGTGCTCAGCACAGAGCCCAACTCAGGCCTTGATCTCATGAACTGTGAGACCATGACCTGAGCCAAATTCAGGTGCTGATGGTTAAAAGACTGAGCCATCCAGTCACCCCTGATCTTATTACCACTTAAAAGTGCAGGGAACCACATCCTCTCCAACCAGGCCCACTCCGCAGCTGCAGACCCAAGCCTTCAGCAGGGAATCCTGGCTGGGAGGATGCCTTTGGAAGCCACAGTTTAAAGCTGCTGTTTCCGAGTGAATTCTACCTGGGCTGTGGCCTAGTGAATGAACCTCCTCTGCCAGATCCACAGTCTGAGGCCCAGGAAACTTCAGACCCCTGTAGGGGTGCCCTCATTAACTGCCCACTAGATGCCACTGTCTTCCCCAGGGCAGGCAAGCCAGGCCCTCAGGAGCCCCTAGCCCTCACCTGGGGGTATCTCTCTGCTGGTTCCACACGGCTGAGCATGGCCAGGACAAAGGCAGCTGTTTTACCAGTACCCGACTGAGACTGGGCTATCAGGTTCTGTGGGCTGGATCAGGAACAGAAAGGAAAATAATACTGGTTAAACACAATGAAGTATCAGAATGTTCTTTCTGGATGGTAGGAATACAGAGTATTCTTCCTTTAATCCAGGTTTTCTGCACTGAGCACAATGATAAATTTTTTATATGATGTTCAAAAAAACTGCTTAAATATTAATGGAAAAAAATATTCTTTTAGATGGGTTCACACCAAGAATCCTCACTCTAGACTCCAGCACAGCTAGAGTGCCCTAGTTTTGTACCCTAGGGGCCCATGGAAATTAATACTGCAGAGTAAAATCTATGCCAAAGAAAATCCATGAAGATTTTCTACCAAGCTGTAATGTGTCTCCAGGACTCGGCTCCCCCTGTGTGTTCCCTTTTCCCTTCTTTTTTTTTTTTTTAAATAGTGTTTATTTTTGAGAGAGCACAAGCACAAGCAGGGGAGAGTTCGAGAGAGAGGGAGACACAGAATCAGAAGATCTGAAGCAAACTGTCAGCACAGAGTCAGATGCAGGGCTCGAACCCACGAACTGTGGGATCATGCCCTGACCTGAAGTCGTACGCTTAACCCATTGAGCCACCCAGGGGCCCCTTCCCTTTTCCCTTCTTTATGAAAATGCAAGACACCAAGTCAGGCAGATGCTTTAGAGGGAATTTTCACATTTTACTTCATGTAACTCAGTCATGGAAATAGGTGGAATTTTTGTCATTAAGTGAGAAAAATAACAGAGTTGAATGGTAAAGGTTGCTCCATAAAGTATACCAATTATTTACAGCTTAAAATATGTAAACAACTCTTTAGATTCTTAGGAACATGTAGATGTGTAGTAAAGGTATAAAGAAATGTAAGAGAATGATGACCCATTTCAGGATGATACTACTTGGGTTGGGGAGGGGGATGTGAATGGAGAGGGGTAGGTGGGGGCTTCCACTGTCAACTAGATTAACAATGTTTTATTTCTTGACAAGATGGGGTTAGATGTTTTAGGTATTGTTTTTGATATTTTCTTTTGCAAGTTTTAAAAATTTCATATTTAAAAACTTATTTTTAAAAATTTTTAATGTTTTTATTTATTTTTGAGAGAGAGAGAGAGAGAGAGAGAGAGAGACAGTGTGACCAGGGGAGAGTCAGAGAGAAAGGGAGACACAGAATCCTAAGACAGGCTCCAGGCTCTGAGCTAGCTGTTAGCACACAGCCCGATGCGGGGCTCGAACCCATGAACGTGAGATCATGACCTGAGCTGAAGTCGGACGCTTAACCGACTGAGCCACCCAGGCGCCCCTAAAAACTTTTTTTTTTAAACATTTATTCATTTTTGAGAGACAGAGCACAATAGGGGGAGGGGCAGAGAAAGAGGGAGACACCGAATCTGAAGCAGGCTCCAGGCTCTGAGCTGTCAGCACAGAGCCTGACTCAGAGCTCGAACTCACGAACCGCGAGATCATGACCTGAGCTGAAGTCAGATGCTTAACTGAGCCAAAAATTTCGGTATTTTAAAAACCCAATTTTTAAAAATGCATAGAATAACATTAGTTTTATCAGTTTTTAAATTTGTTTTAAAGATTTTTTATTTATTTTTTTAAGTAATCTCTACAAACCAATATGGGCTTGAAGCCACAACCCCGAGATCAAGAGTCACACGCTCTACCAACTGAGCCAGCCAGGCGCCCCCATCAGTTTTTATTGCTGAGTGGGAAAGGCAGAAGCTGTCCCGAATTCCATCTGATTCTCTCTGTACTTGCTCAAGCTGTTTCCCTGAAGAAAACATGCTGTCCAAAACACCCCATCTTGTTCTCAAGAACAGTAAGTCATTGGTGTAAGACATTAAACCAAATTCTGAAGAGGTGCACTTGGGGTCTGCATACTCACGGCTCAGCAAGCATCATGGGTAATGCATTCTCTTGTATCTTGGATGGTCGATTGAAGCCCATGGCATAGACTCCCTGGAGAAGCTGTGGTTTCCTAGGAGGCCAGGAAGAGAAAGGATGGATTCCTAGTTCAAATTGTTTTGAAGGCCTGTAGGTCTTTCCCTGTATCTAGCAAAGAATACCGCTTCCTATCTCTGTCAGACATATTTTCCTATGCCTTAAAAAACATTATCTAAAATGAAACCAACCATCCTTCTCTCAATCTTAATCTGCAACTATTACACAATTACCTAGAATTATTCTATTACATAGAATACAGACAAGTTTTCTTTCTTGGAGAAATTCATGCTTTCAGTAGACCCACAAATATGATTGGTCTTGGATGACAAACGTTCCCTGGATACTGCAAGAGTGGTATTTATTAATCTGTATAAATTTTATAATTTGCATAAATGAATTATAAGAGGCATACCTAAAAATAAACACTGCTTACTATACCACTAAGATACAGGGAAGTCCCTTTAGGAACAAGATTCAGTTTTAATTTCTCAATGCAAATGTTAAAGTGAACGGTCATTTTGTATTCCATGGTCCTTCCAAAGCCAGCTATGCAAATACTCAGGATAATCAAGAGGTAAGAGAACTGATTTAGTCAGTTTCTATAGCTGATCCACAGTAAACAGGAGTGTTCGCTCACCACACTGAACTTCACAAATGCTCATATTTAGTAATTATGTTTAGTCAAAATCAAGCATAGGAAAGCACCAGCTTATATATAAGTGGCTACACAACAAGTACAAATTCAAGTTGCTTTTTCATTGCATTTACAATAATCTCTCTGCTACCTCTACACTGACAGGGTGTTCAACAAAAATCCCACCAGACTGTAAAGAAGAGTCAAACCAAGTCAAGCCTTCTGTTCCCTGAGCCTTCCCTGGAGTCAACAGGCTCTCTAAAGGGCAAATTTGTCTGGCATATGTTGGTTCCCAGAAACAAAGACATCTGAAAGCATACTCGCTGGTGTCTTCTGTTTAGAGGAAAAGGCTAGGAAGCTCAGCAGATTGTGGTTTGGTTGCTAAGGAAACAAGGTTACAACTGAATGAAGATACAAATGATCCAAGAACTTCCAGTGGTTCATTATTTTCCTTTTATTTTGCAGATTAATTCAAAATCTTTAAGTACAAAACAAACCAAGTATATTATGTTAGGCAACTTAGGTTTCATTCTTTGTTTCCTCTAGCCAACAACTACTAAGTCAGAGAGAACTTGATTTTTCAGAGAGGACAATTCCTCACTGGTTGGACTGAGTGCAAGTCCTTTAAATGAATGGGGGTTTAAAAACCATCTACACTTGGAGAAGCAAAATTATCACTTCAGGAAACAAAAGAGCCCATGTAGTTGAGAGGAACAGTTTATGAATAGAGGCAGAGAGGGCAGAACTGCTGATGAAGACCCCGGTGGAAGAAATACACATAGAAAAGAATAATATCCTGAAAACGTTTAAAAAAAAACCCCGACAACCGTGCTTTAAACAACTTGTTTTTAACTGTCACTTCATCAATGACTTGATTTGGTTTAAGTCAGTTCTCATATTTTAAGTGTCTCCTACTCTAAAGCAGCGGTAATAGTTGGCAGGAATGTGGCTCCTACTGGCCCACAGCGGGCATACTATAGATTCTGCTGATAAAGGTAATTCCACCACTTTCTTATTCACCAGCTACTTTCTGTCTATGATTTGGGTCCTGGCAGCAGGAAGAATGGTAGTTAGGTCTTGTGTTGCTCATAACGGCAGCACAGTAGCAGGTACATAAACCAATGATTCACAGACGTTTCTTTACTAATATATTGAAGGAAACAAAAAAGCTGGTATGACCCTCCATAATTCTGTCTTTAAAATAAAGAGATATTAGAAGTCATTCTTAGCACAATGCCATGAACGTGGTCCCTTATGGATTAACACTGGGTTCTGGATTATTATTTGTTTTTTGGTTTTTTTGTTTTTGTTTTGTTTTGTTTTGCATTCTGGAATATTGAAGGCTGCTTTCCACTGTAGGTACTGGACATCTGGCACAGGTTCTTTTGATCGATTATATAAAAGCAGACAAACTGTTCTTAACCGTAAACCCTATAGTCTAACAAAAGGGCTTACCTAATAAGAAATGTTCCTGACATCCAGAAATCACCTGTCAGCCAATATTTTATTGAAAGTTCTAAGAGCATAAAAGAAAAAAGACTTTCAGCTATGATGAATAAATTTGTGGCATTTAAAAATCCCTCCCAAGAGGAGGAGAACTGGGTAGCCAAGAGTCATATTTTCTGACTTTCGAGTCATGTGAATTATTACTTAGTCAAAGAAGCAAATACATTAAGATTCTTAAAAATAAAAGTAAAAAGTAAAACTCCCAAAAGAGCTCAGAGATGCTAAGTTTTATTTAAAAAAAAAAAAAAAGGGCCTGGCAAGGAACAGCTGTTCAAAGAACAAATACTCACAGTCGAAGCTCCTCAAAGGACTTCACTGAGTAGAGCGGGGAGTTTGGGTCCCGCTGCAGGACTTCCACTTGGTTCGTGTTATCGACGAGGTTGCTCCTGATCAGCTTGTTGAGTAAGGACTGGGCAGCTCTGTCCTCTGTCCGGAAGAAACCAGCAGATCGTCTTCACGCTCTTTTGGCAAACCCACCCTCATGAAATCTCTCTGCCCGTCTCTGCAGCAGCACCTGGGTGGCCAGGCGTGGCTGGAGAACAACGGTCACTCCCAGGGTCTCCCTTTAGAATGGTGACCGGAAGACCCAAAAGGGATGAGCTGCCTCCGTCGTCTTCATGCTTCTATTCCCACTCATTCACTCTTCTCGGACCTCCACTTCCACTCCTTCTCTCCTCTCCAATTTCTAATCCCTTCACATCCTCACTCATCTGATGACCCTGCATCTTCCTTCCCGGAGAAGCACCAGTGCTGTCGTGACACTCCCATACATCCGCCTGCACGTGCGCCCATGTTCTCTACATTCCCTCTGGTAACCTGTGCTCCTAAGGCAAAGCCCACCGCTGGTTCAACAGGTCCCAGTCCCTCTTCCCCACAAGGATAGTTCTCCTGACGCGGACTCTGTTTTGCATGATCAGTTTCCCGCTACACTGGAACATTCCCACCGGCATGTGAACACGTTTTAACATTTTTTTTTTCTTTTAATGTTTGTTTATTTTTGGGAGAGCAAGAGTGAGAAAGGGAGTGGGTGAGGGGCAAAGAGAGAGGGAGACACAGAATTCGAAGCAGGCTCCACGCTGTCAGCACAGAGCCTGACACGGGACTCTAACTCACAAACCAGGAGATCACGACCTGAGCAGAAGTCGGACCCTTAACGAACTGAGCCATCCAGGTGCCCCCAATTTTTTTATCTTTTTAATCAACTTATTACCTATATTTAACTACCTACTTTTGAAACACTTTCTTTTTCTGGTTTCTGGATACCACTCTCTTGAGGGGCGCCTGGGTGGCTCAGTCAGTTGAGGGTCCGACTCTTAACTTCAGCTCAGGTCATGATCTCATCGTCTGTGAGACTGAGCGCTGCATCAGGCTCTGCGCTGCACTGTGGAGCCTGCTTGGGATTCTCTCTCTCTCCCTTCTCTCTCCCCCTCCCTCGCTTGCTCTCTCTCTCTCTCAAAATAAATTTTTTAAAAAATGGATACCACTCTCTTTCGTTCTCCTTCTATCTCACTGACTGCTTCTTCTCAATCTCCTTTGTAATTCCTCATCTCCTTGATCTAGTGCCTCTGGCTCCAGAAAGGCAAATCTTGGGTCATATTTTATTTCTTGCTACAAAGTTTTAAAGAGTAATTACCTTTTTCTTCTTCATCTGTTTTCTCTGCAGTGGCACTGGTTTTAATAACACCTACAAAAGAAAACAGTTGTCATAGTAAGAAAGGCAAATTTCAAACCCATCCAAAAGGTGTGACGACATAAAAACTAAATCTTACTTAGGTGATCAAAATGTAAATATTTGGCATTTCTTTATGTTTAATGGGTTTTTATTCCTAGAAAGCATATTGAGAAAATTTCAACTTTCTAGGAATATTGGCTGACTTCACAGTGGATCAGAATAGGTCACCTCTAACTTGCTTATCCTATTTTAAAATATACTATTATATTAGCAAACACATGAGACATAAGAAAACAGAGGTATTAAAAATTAAAAGCAAGAGGGGCGCCTGGGTGGCTTAGTAGGTTAAGCAGCCGACTTCAGCTCAGGTCATGATCTCAAGTTCATGAGTTCGAGCCCCGTGTAAGGCTCTGTGCTGACAGCTCAGAGCCTGGAGCTTGCTTCTGATTTTGTGTCTCCCTCTCTCTGACCCTTCCCCGCTCATGCTTTGTTTCTCTCTTTCTCAAAAATAAATAAAGCGTTAAAAATTAAAAAAAAAAAAAAAAGCAAGAGATGAAATGGTCACTTTTGGTGGATTACAGGATTGTGACCCTGCAGGACTAAGTATCAACTTAAAAATGACTACAGGGGCGCCTGGGTGGCTCAGTCGGTTAAGCATCCAACTCTTGATTTCAGCTCAGGTCATGATCCAGGGTCGTGGGATCGAGCCCTGCTCAGCGTGGAGCCTGCTTGGGATATTCTCTCTCTCTCTCTCTCTCTCTCTCTCTCTCTCTCCCCCCCTTCCCCCCCACCCTTGGTCCCTCTCCCTCACTCGTGCTCTCTCTCTCAAAACAAACAAAAAACCAAAAAAAACTAAAAAATAACATATCTTAGCAAAAAATAAAAAAGCTAGGTATAAAATAAATAGAAGTCAGTAGTTATCATAAATACAAACATATAATTGAAAAGATCCCATTTATAACAGCAACTAAAAAGATGAAATACTTCACCAAGAAATAAAAATTAACAAAAATATGGAAGATTTAAATGAAGAAAACTTTAAAACACTCATAATATAATGCAAAGAGTATAGCTAAAATGCCAATAGATAAATTAAAGTGGAATTCTAAGATATTCAAGGCAGCAAAAGAGTGGAAGAGAAGCTATGAGAGAAAAACAAATCAGAAGGTAAAACTGCTTAACTAAACATACCATATCAATAATTATATTAAATGTAAATGGATACAAGAAAAAGAAATAAAAGGCATCCAAACTCAAAGGAAGAAGTAAAACTGTCAATATTTGCAGATGACATGATATATATAAAAAACCTAAAGATGCCATCAAAAAACTGTTAGCGCTAATAAATGAATTTAGTAAAGCTGCAGGATACAAAATCAGTACAAAAATCTGGTGTGTTTCTATACACTAATAATGAACTATCAGGAAGAGAGGTTAAGAAAATAATCCTATTTACAATTGCATTAAAAAGAAATACCTAGGAATAAATTTAACCAAGGAGGGGGAAGACCTGTATACTGAACATCATAAGACGTTATTGAAAGAAATTAAAAACACAAATAAATAGGAAGGTTTTCCTTGCTCATGGATTGGAAGAGTACTGTTAAAACATCCATTATTACCAAAAACATAAATCAATGCACTCCCTATCAAAATTCCAATAGCATTCTTCACAGAAGCAGAACACTTTTTAAATTTGTACGGAACCACAAAAGACCCCGAATGGCCAAAGCAATTTGTCTTTTTTTTCCTCAAATCAATCTTTTTTTTTCCCCTCAAAGCAATCTTGAGAAAGAAAAACAAAGCTGGAGGCATCATGCTCCCTAATTTCAAACTACATTACAAAGCTATATAATTAAAACAGTATGGTACTTGCATAACAACAGACACCATAGATCAATGGAACACAACAGGGAGCTCAGAAAGAAACCCACACCTATAAGGTCAATTAATTTATGACCAAGGACCCAAGAATATACAACAGAGAAGGCAGAGTCTCTTCAATAAATGGTGTTGGGAAAACTGGACAGCCACATGTAAAAGAACAGAACTGGATCACTATCTTAACCATACACAAAAATTAACTCAAAATTGATTAAAGACTTGAACATAAAATCTGAAGCCTTCAGAAGGAAGGCTTACTGACATCTTGGTCTGAGGTTTCCGGCCTCAAGAACTAGGAGGCAGTAAACTTTGGTTGCTTAAACCATTCAGTTTGTGATACCTGGCATGGCAGCCTAGCAAACTAATAAAGACAGAGAGTAAGAACTGGGTAAATGACAGTCCAGAACAGAAAGGAAGCCTTTCACCTGTTTATTTTTTTTTATTTATTTTTTATTTTATAATTTATTGTCAAGTTGGCTTTCATATAACACCCAGTGCTCATCCCCACAAGTGCCTGCCTCCATGCCCATCACCCCCCTTCCCCTCTCCCTCTCCCCCATCAGCCCACAGTCTGTTCTTAGTATTCAAGAGTATCTCATGGTTTGCCTCCCTCCCTCTCCCCAACTATTTTTCCCCCTTCCCCTCCCCCATGGTCGTTTCTCCTGTTCCACTTAGGAGTGAAAACATATGGGATCTGTCCTCTGCCTGACTTACTTCACTTAGCATGACACCCTCGAGTTCCATCCACGTTGCTACGAATGGCCAGATTTCATTCTTTCTCAT
>JAQQST010001123.1:0-13443 GCA_028646485.1 Cryptoprocta ferox | reverse complement strand
GGATTAGGAAGATGTGGTTCATCTTTACAATGGAATACTACATGGCAATGAGAAAGAATGAAATCTGGCCATTTGTAGCTAAGTGGATGGACCTCGAGGGTGTCATGCTAAGCTAAATAAGTCAGGCGGAGAAGGACAGATACCATATATTTTCACTCATAGGTCTAACAGGAGAAACCTAACAGAGGACCATGGGGAGGGGAAGGGCGAAAAAGAGTTAGGGAGAGGGAGGGAGACAAAATACGAGAGACTCTTGAATACTGAAAACAAACTGAGGGCGGAAGGGAAAGGGGGAAAGGTAGAGGGGGGTGATGGTCTTGGTGGAGGTCACTTGTGGGGAAGAGCACTGGGTGTTATATGGAAACCAACCTGACAATAAACTATAAACTTAAAAAAATTAAAAAATAAAAAAAATAAAACAAAAATGGGCAATGGACTTGAATAGCCATGTCTCTAAAGTAAATATACAAATGACCAATAAACGCAAGAAATGATGATCAACATCACAAACCATTAGGCAAAATGTAAGTCCAAACCAAAATGAGATACCACTCCATACTCATTAGGGATGGCTATTATATAAAAAAGCAAAAACAAAAAATCCCCAGAAAATACCAAGGTTTTTGAGAATATGGAGAAACTGGAATCTTTGTGCATTGCTGTTGAAAACAACTTGGCAAGTACTCAAAGAGCTAAATATAGAATTACCACCCAATATAGCAATTCTACTTCTACGTATATACCAAAAGAATTGAAAGCAGAGACAAACAGATACTTGCACACTAATGATCATGGCAGCATTGTTCACAATAGCTTAAAGATGGAAACAAATCAAATGCCCTTTGACAGATAATAAATAAAGTATGGTGTATTCATACAGTGGAATATTATTCAGCCTTAAAAAGAAATTCTGATACATGCTACAACATGGGTTTGCTTGCATTAGGCCTCTTATGATATTTGGTTATAAGAATTTGAGCACAGAATCCTGTGGCAAGCAAGGAGAACCAAACAGAAATGCATAGTAGAGAGTCTATGCAGACAGGCTATTGCCTAATTTTGTTTTGGTTCACTGTTTATATTTGACTCTGTGTATTTGCAGTTGGTTCAGTGAGATTGTCTTAGAGTAAGAGTCAGATCCTCACATCCTCTTTAATGAGGTAGACCATATGAAGGGAGAAACTGCACAAGTAGAAAGAAATAAAAACATAAAACAATATCTGGAAGTTTTGCTTGGGAATAAGGGGGTTGGACTAAATGTTTTTTGGAGTCCTTTCTGGCTGAGGCCATTTCCAGCTCTTGCCAACCACCACCTGCAAAAAAAGTAGCAGAAAAGTGCTTGGTCTGAGTTCCCACAGGCCAGGTTAGGGAGATGGAGCACAGGCAAAGTCCTAGGGCTCAGCACAGGGGCCCTAAGGGCTAAGTTGGCAAAGCTAGACAGATCAACAGGATTTTCTCTTTGAAGTGGCTTCTTCACACTTCAGGCTGTGCACTGGGTACCAAAGGGCTAAAATATGGAAGATAACTTTGGGTAGAGCCTGGGGGCTCAGCTTTACTTTTTTGCCTGCCACAACTGAAATGATTTTTTTCTTTCCTTTTTAAGATTTTTCAAAAACAATTCTTTATACTATCAAAGCCGTACAATTCTCATTAGAATAAAGTTGAAAAATACAGAAAAGTAGGAGGAAAACAAAAACTTCATTTAGTTCCACCACCTAGAAATAAGCACTATTAATATTTTGCATATTTTGTTTTAGTCTTTTTCCTATGCATTTCATTGATTGTTGTGATCATATTTTATACTAAATGTATCCTACTTGCAATTAATATTAGAGCATAAGCATTTCCTGTCATAAACTATGTGTAAATGTCAGTTTTATTGGCTAAAGAATATTCCATTGTATGACTATACTATAATTTACTTAACCATTGAACCATTAGGTTTTTCCCTAGTATTTTATTATTCTAAGTAATACTAGGAATAACATAGTTGTACAAAAAATTTGTGTACGTCTGTTTTCCTTTGGATACTTTCATTCATGCACTATTTAAATACTAGTGAGGGCCTACTATGTGCCATGCACTATGCTAAGTGTCAAGTTTCTGCCTTGAGTAGCATGCTATCATTTACTGAGATAGGAAACACTGGAGGAGGAGCAAATTTAAGAGACAATATGGTATGTTCAGCTTTGGATGTGTTGAATTTGAGATGCCTGCAAAACGTCCAAACGGACATGTCAAGAACACAGAGCTCAGTGAGGAGGTATGGATAGAGCTATAATATTACAGTTGTGGCCATATAGATAGTAATTAAAACCAAGTGAGTGAACAAGATCATTTAGGGAGACAATATACGCAGCCTAACTCTGATAATGTCTGACTTTCAGAGGTTACATAGCAGAAATGGAATCTACAAAGTGATTCTGAGGAGAGGGCAAAGGGGTAGAAGGAAAAGCAAGAGTGTGGCATTATAGATGTGACAGGAAGACTTTCAAGTAGGAGGAAATAGTTAATAGCATTAAATGTAGGGGAGATGTCAAGCAAGATAATGATTAAAAATATTCCCTTTATTTTTGAATGTATATCAGTAGATTTATTGACATGGGGGTCATTCATTGGTTGGAAATTTTGTTGAGCACAGTTTCAGTGGAGCGTTGGGGAATGATGCCAAATTGCTAAGTGAGAAGAAGAAAATGGAGATGGCAAAATGTACCTGCAACGTACGTTTTCAATAAATTTGCCCATAAAGAGGAGCCGGAGAAGTACCTTGTGTGTAGGGAGGATTTTTTTTAAGATGGCAGACTTGAGTATGTTTAATTGCTGATAACAGATAAGAGGGAATTGGGCATGGTTAATGGCTGAGGAGAAGAAGGGAAGAAGAGAGAGGGAGGGAGAGAGGGGGAGAGGAATCTACAATTACTGGGTAGATATAAAAATTTAAGGTCTATTGATACACTGTATTTGCTCACATGCCTTCTTAAAGTGTTTTTAAACAAAATACTCTCCTGCAAGCAATTATGAAGGAGCTTTGTTTTTGGTACCACTTTGTCATCAAGTGTTATAAAAACAAACAAAAACCCTTTGCCAAAGAATCTCATTATTGTTCTAATTTGCTCTTATTTTTTTTACTGGTGAGTTGGATGTTTTAAACAACTGTGTGTGCGTGTGTGTGAATTTAGTCTATGTCCTTTGCCCCAAACATTTCTATTTTAGACGGACAGTTTTATTTGCCTCAAAAAGCTCAAAGTTAAAGGATCAGGATGGTATCATATTTTATCTTCCCAAATTATATGGTCTAGAGTCTTCATCTTCTTATAAGTACACAGCACTTTGACAACTTTTGGCTCAGCTAAGCGGAAGAGGCAGGAGATTGATCATCTGAGAGAGTGATCACAGATGTAAGTGAAAAAGGGGGGCATGTCCAGTCTTACACCCCTATCGTCAGTCCTTAATCTCCCTTTCCTAACCCGGGAGGAGATCCCTCCAGAGACTTAAGGCTTTGGCTCTCCGTGCACCCGTTCGGGTGGCCCGGCCCTCTACTAAGGGGCCGGGAGAGCTGTGCGGCCCCTTTAAGAGTCCAGCTCCTCCCAGCTCCAGGGAAAGTTGCAGCTTTTTCCGCCTCCTAGAAGGTAGAGCTGGGCTGGCCGCCTGAACAGGATTGCAGTCCTCCCGGAGCCGACCCTCCCCTGAATCCGGCACTGGGAAGTCTCGCCCTCTCGCGGCACCTGTTGCAGCTGACAGGTAAGTCCGCGGCCACCGTCCGCCTTTTCACCCTCGATCCCAGGTTCCTCCTGCGCCCCTTCCCCTTTTTCGCTGCCTAAGCGTCCTCCACCCCTATTTCAGGCACCTGAACCCTTCCCTACCCCCTTTCTGCTCTCCCAGGTTTTCCTTCTCCCTAGCTGACCGCCTGTCCCCTCTCTCTGGTCTGCCTCTCTTGACCGCACCCCCCACGCTTTGACTCCCGTCTGCTTGGGGCGGTCCCTCCCGGCCAGTTTGCTTTCTCTTGGCCTTTTCTGGCTCCTTTCCTGGCCTACCTGCCGCTAACTCGAGTGGTACCCCTCTGGGCTCTGCCTCTCCTGGATCTCCCCTCTCACAGAGTGACTCGGCTTTTCCCGCCACAGGAGCTGAAGCCCCTCCCGAGCTGGCTCTGGGGGGCGGGGGTGGGGCCGAGCTCCTAATGTAAACTGCACCGTCTGAAAAGTAGAGTCACCTTTTCGGTGGTTCCACTCTCAGCGCTTGGTAGTCGCGCCCGGTCTCAGCCTCTCACTGTTTCCGGACCTCGGATCTCAGCTTCTCTGGCCTCCGTAGGTCCACCAAAGGTAAAGGCTGAGCCCTGCCTCAGTGGACTCCCTTTGCGCTTGTGGCTGGGGACCCAGCTGTGTGCTCTGGAGTTGAACTGATTTATCTTGCCACCTTTCAAGGAGGCTTCGGAGATCTGCTCCTGGAAGAGGGTCTCTAGAGCCCTCAGAAAGGGCACTGAACTCTCTTGTCCCCTGTGATGGTTTGTAAAGGGAGAGATGTTCCTCTAGCCCCTAAAGTTGAATGAAATGGTTGGGTTTTTGGCGGTGAAATCATTTGGTTAGAATTCTGATGAATGAACACGTGATCTGTTTTTCATTAGCCAACATTCTCTTCCCCCCAGTAAATACCCTGCTTCTTTAGGACCAGAGGGCCTAGCATTCCAGAATATTGCTTTTGGCAGGATTGACCCTAGACCTTGTACACATGTGACAGAAATTAGTCTTCATTGCATCCTGGACCTCCTATTTTTAACTGGTGTCTTTTCTGTTCTTTCAGCTACCCATCTCCACTCCTCCTAAATCCATTAATATTAAGATGTTAATGACTTAATGTGTTTACCTCACTGGGCTGTGGAGAGAACAATGTTTAATGCAATGACTCGAGGCCCTGATGAAGCTTTTTTGTTGAAGTTGTAAATTTTTTTTAAGCTCCTGATGGAAATCCAAGTAGAAAAAGACCACTGGCTTGGCTTGTGGGACATCTCCTGGCAGGGGATGAACATTTCTGGTAACTGTGATTTTAGGTGCCTCACTTTAGGTCAGAGCAGTGAAATGGATCTTGGAGGCCTATGCTGGGATAGTTTGTCAGTGAGTTTATGTAGAATTCTAGTTGATGCTCTCTGAACCTTTCCCCTTAGTGCTACTAATAATGGTTGTTAGAATCTATTGAGCCATGTACTGTGATCAGTTCTTTACATAGTTATCTCATGTAATCCTCATGATAACTCTGTGTTGTAGGTACTACAGTTACAACCATGTTATGATGGAAAGGAGACTCAGAGGTTAAGTGTCTTGCCCCAAATCACCCAACTAATGAGGGGCCAAACTGGGCCATCTGAGTTGTGTTCCTATCCCCTGTCATACCACTTGTGCTATCTTAGATTTTAGGAACACCAAATAGCTCACAGGGGAGGACTAAGTGATGAAAATTTATCTTCCAAGCTGAAGCATGAGTTTTGCTCCTTGACTCCATCTCAGATGCACTGCAGAGACTTTGGGCCATTTAGTTCACTGGTCTCTTACCCCTGAGTGTACCTGGCTGAATGAAGCTTCTGGGGCTCTCAGCTCAGTATTAATTATCCTGATGTTAGGAGACGGTATCCCTGGATTCTAGGGTTGTGTGCCTGACTCAACTTCTTCCTTTCCTGCTGGCTAGGGAAGAGCTGAGGGTGTGGTAAGTGATAAGGATTTCCCAACAGCCAGCCCAGAGAGCCTGAGGGTGAGTGTATGCTTTTTTTATTGTGGGATGGATGGAGTACCTTAGGCAGGGACTGTGCAGGAGAAAATGTCCTCCCTGATCCCATTTCTGGGCCTTTGCTCAAACTGTTTATTTTTCCTGAAAAGCTAACTTGCTACCCATACCCATTCTCCTGCCATTAATTCCTATTCATCTCTCAAGACTTAGCTCTAAGGCCATCTCCTTTGGGACAACCTTGCCACACACACAGTTCCTTACCCCAAGCCAGATTACCAGTTATCCTGTCCTAGAGCACTTTGTTTACACCTCAGGGAAGCCCTTACCATCTCCCTTAATATTGTTTTTCCACCTGGAAGGTTGTAACCTCTTTAAGGGCAAGTTCTGGATCTTGGAGATTAACAAATATTGGTGCTGGGCTGGGGATACTAGGCCTTTAAGGGCCTGAGGTCTGGTGGTGGTGGGATTAAAGTACACAAAACACCTTCCTGAGGCACTAAATCCAAGAGCTAGGAGTTTGTATTTAAATGTCACTTCAGGAGGCCTTATCTAACAACACTAATTAAACTTGCACCCCATCCCTGAACATTCTGTATGCTCCTTCCCTACGTTATTACTCTAATGTTACATATTGTGTATTTTTAAAAATTTTCTTTTTTATTGTCTGTCTTTCCCTTGCCCCTCCATAATGTAAATTCAATGTGGGCAGGATTTCTGTCTGTTTTATTCATCAGTGGACCCCAGAACCCAGCCTGTCACCTACAGCTATAAGGTTGCCCCAGGCTCAGTTCACACACAGTTTTCCTTCTGCTGAGTTTTGCTTTGAGACTGTATTCCTGATAAAAACTTTGACCTAGTTGGAAGTACTTCCTATCTTTTTTTAAGGTCCGAGTCTCTGGAAACTTCTAAAGTGAAAATGTAAAGGGGCTCTGCTTCTTGGTGGTAGGAAGAGGGACTTGCACTGAAAGGAGACTGTGTAGATTGTCAGATGTCTCGAGGCCTTTCAGGCATTTGGCAAGCTCCTTAAGAAGCTTGAGAAAGTTACTGTGCAACGGGGAAGTGAGCAGCCCCAAACAATAAAAGGTGGCCCAAGTTTGGTTTCTAGCCTCAAATTTCCCTTAGCTTTTTAGGCATGAGGTGATTATTGGATTATATACTTCATGGAAAATACACTTCTGAGTGGTATGTGTGTAGTACTTGACTAGTTTTATACTAGGAGAATTATGCAGTGTGAAGAAACCACTATGTGACATAAAAGAAAAAAAAGCACTATTGTGTTTAAATGCCGTTTGAAATAGCAAGAAAAAAAAGCTAAAATTCCTTAAAACATAGGCTTGGAAGGAGTCGGGTCCTTGATAGGGTGGTAAATGTGTGATTTTCTACCATGTGATGTGTGTTAACTTCTTTAAAACTGAAGTTTGTATTAAAAAATGTCTGCTGAGCCTCCTCTTATCCTAAATTTGCCTCCCCAACTTTTGAACATTGGAATAACCTAGGACTCAGTCCATGCACTTTTTTCCATCCAAAATCTTCCTAGAAGCACCCATCCAGCCCCATGGCTTGAAATACCATCTATCTATACACTCATCACTCCCACACTTATGTGTGTGACCCAAGCCTTTCTTCTAAGCTGCAGCCTTATACATCCAATGGCTTATTCGACATCTCTACTTGAATGTCAAATAGATATCAAATGTGACAGGGTCAAAACAGGATTCCTGAAAGAGCTAACAATTATAAATGTCTAGCACCGAATTCAGAAGCACCCAAATACATAAAACAATCACAAACATAAGCAATCTTATTGATAAGAATGTGCTAATTGCAGGGGACTTTAATACTCCACTTACAGCAACGAATAGATCAACTAGACAGAAAATCACTAAAGAAACAATGGACCTGAATGACACATTGGAACAGATGGATTTGACAGATATATTTAGAACTCTACATCCTGAGGCTATGGAATTCACTTTCTTCTCGAGTGCACATGGTACATTCTCCAAGATAGATCATATACTGAGAACAAACTGAGGGCTGATGGGGGTGGGGGAGGGGGGAAGGGGGGGTGATGGGCATGGAGGAGGGCACTTGTTGGGATGAACACTGGGTGTTTTATGGAAACCAACTTGACAATAAACTATGAAACAAAACAAAACAGGATTCCTGATTCTTCTCATATCTCCAGCCCTTTCCCTCAGCCTTCCTCATCTCGGTAAAATGACACCATCATCCATTCAGTTACTCAAGTCAAGAGCCTAGGTCACCCTTGATTCCTCTCCTTCTCTCACCTCTCCACATGCAATTCATCAGCAAGTTCTGTTGACCTGATCCTCCAGCTGTGTCATATATTCTGCCACATGTCTCTGTCTCCTCTGCCTATTATCCTAGTCTAGGCAACACAAGGCCTCAATAAACATCTTTGCACAGTGCTCAAGAGTGGATGTAAATATAGATACACACACAGATATTCTATAGGATAACTTTCTAGTAGAATTGTTGGGTCAAGGGATATTTACATTTAAAAATGTGAGTAGGCTTTGCCAAAGTGACATCCAGGAAGGTTTACACTTTTACCATAGAGAATTCTTTTCTGTATGCTCTTGCTGAGGATGGCCAGATTTTTGCCAATCTGATTGGTGAAAAATAGTATCTAACTGATTTAACTTTCATTTCTCTAATGACTAGTAAGGCTGAGTATTTTTTTTTCATGTGTGCTAGCTATTTGTATTTTTCCTGAGACTTGCTCCTTTTGGGTTATAAATTTTTTGTAAGAGCACCATGTTTATTAGGAGTATTTATTCATTGCCTGTTATACAGTACAAGTTTTTTCTCTTGTCATATGTCATAACTTTGTTCATGATGTGTACCCCTCTTGTAATCAGATAAAACACACTATAGAATATTTAAAAAAAAAAACACATGTTCATGGGGGTGCCTGTGTGGCTTAATTGGTTGAGCATCTGACTCTTGACTTCAGATGGGATCATGATCCCAGGTCTGTGGAATCGAGACCCACGTTGAACTCTGCACTGAGCATGGAGCCTGCTTAGGATTCTCTCTCTCTCTCTCTCTCTCTCTCTCTCTCTTTCTCTCTTTCTCTTTCTCCCTCTCTCTCTCCCTCTGTCTCTCTGCCCCTCTTCCTTGCTTGTGTGTACTTTCTCTCTTTCTTAAACAAACAAAGAAACAAACAAACATGTTCATTAGATTTGGCAATTAGGAGGTCAATGACAACATCAGTACAGCAGGAGAAGAGAAGGCAGATTGTAGAGGATTAAGGAGTTAGGACTAAAAATAACTGATAAAGAATATGGTATGCACTTTGAAGAGGCTTGGCTACAATGGGAAGGAGATAGTGTTTCTTGGGCTCAAGGAACAAGATAATCTTGTTAATTTTGTTTAGTTTTAAATATAAGAGAGAGATGAACCCATTTATGTGTAGATGGCATAGAACTTGATACACTCATTGCTCAGGAAGCAGAAGGGTGGGGGCTCCAAAGTGAAAGAGGTGAAAAGACTGGCCTTAGAGAAGGGGAGATAGCTCTTCCATTGAGACAGGAGGGAAAGGGACAGGATTGATGAAGCTGTCGAGAAGGAAGGAGCTGTGGAAGGACAAGATTTTGAGGAAGGTCCCATGTGATGCAGGCAGTGAGGGATTGGGATAGCATTCGAGAGGGATGAAAAGAGGAGCATCTTTAGAGGCCTATCATCCAGATTACCACATCATAGTGAGCCAAGAAAGGCTTGGATAACTTGAATTTGTCTCCACACCTAGTCACAGAATCCTGTATCCATTCTCTCCAGCAGCACTCATCAGTCCAGGTATAGAAGCAGAGTGTAGATGATCTAGTTTGGGGGATAGTTCTGGGTAGCTGTGACAGAAATATAAGAGGGCAGGAGATTGGGCAGTGTTGGCAGAATAGTTGAAATGGTGGAACCCTGTGGCTTTCATATCTGTAATTATCTAATTCTACTTTGAACTTGAGTAATTGTTAAGAGATGGAAAAGTTTCATGGCATCTTGCACTGTTTTTTATTTGTAGCTCTATTAATTCAGGCATCAGAAAGGCTTTACTAACAGTGTCCTTAAAGTATTGTTTGCAATTTACTGGAAAGCATGGGTTGATTTACTGAGGGCCTACAATGTGCCAGTTTCTAGGCTAAGCATTTGAGAGATAGTGGAGAAGACCATGACCTTTTTTTTCTTGGAACTTACTTCATCAGGAGAGGTATGAGTTAAATGTTTAACTATCACATAATTAGTGATTTCATCACATTTGTGATAAGTTCAGTGAAGTTTAATTTTTTAGAAATCAAATTGTCACATTGCTTTCTCTAACAGGTTGTACCAATTTACATGTGACAACAAAGTATGAGAGTACCTCTTACATCTTCCCTTTTTAAAATTGAATATTATCTTTAAAATTTTTTGCTTAATTGGTAGGCACATATGAAAACATTTTTATTACCAGTAAGAGTAAAACTTTTTGTTCTTTACATCCATTGGCCATTAGATATTCCTTCAAGAATTATCTTTTCATGTTCTCTTTCTGTTAGATACTTACCTCTCTTTGTTTTTAGTAGATCTCTCTTCTGTGTTTAAACCCATTAACCACCCTTCTCTCTCTCATCCCTTAGCTCTGAAAAGTATAAGACATATTTTACCCAGTCTCTGGCCATTCCTTTTGGATCTTCTTTGAACTTCTTTTCTTATCTACTTTGGAAACATTGATGTGATTAGGGATCTGCCCACATTTTATTCCTTGACCCAACAAAAATAATATATGTCTTCTCTTCTCTACATCCCAGGCCCCAGAGGTAACAATATTAAATTTGTATCTCTTCCCAGACATTTTCCACACATATATAAAATATTTCCATCTTTCCTTCCTTCCATCCATCCATCCATCTGTTCTGTCTTCACTTATATGTTAAAAAATACACATGGAATCATAATGTATATGTTTTACAATTGATTTTTACTTAATATTTGAGCCAAGCCTTCATTGTCAATAAAAAAGAACTATCTCTTTCTTTTTAACAGTGGCATAGTATTCTGTTATATGTATGTGCCATAATTTATTTAGTCAGTTTCTTATTGACATATGGTTATATTGTTGTATAACTTTTTTGCTTATTCAGACACTGAGCATCCTTATGATATATACAGTAAAACCTTGGATTGTAACCTGTTCTGCAAATGTTCCACAAGACAAGCAAACATTTCTAATAAATTTTAACTTGATAAATGAGCAATGTCTTGCAATACAAGTAGTATGTGATGCTGAATGTCACATGATCACAACTGAGCCAATGGTTCATGAAATTCACTTTGATATAAAAGTGCTTTGATTACAAACATGTTTCTAGAACAAATTATGCTTACAAACCACAGTTTTACTGTATTTGTGTATATACTTGAATATCAGTAGGATAAGGTTTTCAAAATGGAATTGTTCCATTAAAAAATGGTAAGTGGTGGGGTGCCTGGGTGGCTCAGTCAGTTGAGTGTCCAACTTTGGCTCAGGTCATAATCTCACTGTTTGTGGGTTCAAGCCCCATGTCGGGCTCTGTGCTGACAGCTAGGAGCCTGGAACCTGCTTCAAAATCTGTGTCTCCTTCTCTCTGCCCTTCCCCCACTCGTGCTGTCTCTGTCTCTCTCTCAAAAGTAAATAAACATTAAAAAAATTAACAGAAAAAGGGGAAGTGGTGCTAAAGATCCAGAGAAGTTTAGGAAGGTAAAGGCTGACTACTGTCCACTGGATGTAGGAGGTTCCTAGTGACTAGAGCAATTTCAGGGGGTGAATGGAGTGGAATGATACACTTTGATGGGTTGAGAAATGATTGGGGATAAGAGGAGGTGGAGGTAGTGAATTCTGACAATTCTTTAGAGAAATTTTGCTCTGAAGAGCAGGGAGAGTGGCAGAAGGGGAAGGGTTGAGATTTAGGGATGGTTGGTTTTTTTTTTTTTTAATTTAGGAGGGACTTAGCTTTAAAAGCTGATGGGAATGAAGGCATAATTTTTTTTATATACAGGATTTTTTTTAAGTTCATTTTATTTATTTTTGAGAGAGAGAGCAAGTGGGGTAGGGGCAGAGAGAAAGGGGAGAGAATCCCAAGCAGGCTCTGCACCATCAGCACAGAGCCCCATTTGGGGCTTGAACTCATGAACTTCGAGATCATGATCTGAACCGAAACCAAGAGTTGGACGCTCAACAGGCTGAGCCACCCAGGCACCCTGGAAGGAAGGGATAATTGATGGAGCAAAGTCCTTACAGGGTGAAGTTTTTATTCCAGATGAGAGAGGATCCAGAATGAGGTTGAGGGGATTACCCTGAAATAACAGGAAGCATATTGAAGTTGGGAAGAACAAAAAGTGAATATAGAGGAAAATAGGTTTACAGATTTGGTGGCAGGAACTTGTCTGAGGGCATTTATATTTTTCTGTGATGTAAGAGGAAAGATCATTCTTTTTTAAATATTTATTTATTTTTGGGAAAGCACAAGCGAGAGAGGGGCAGAGAGAGGGGGACAGGATCCAAAGTGGGCTCTGTGCTGACATGCTAACAGCAGTGATCCCAATGTGGGGCTCAAACTCATGAACCATGAGATATGACCTGCGTTGAAGTCAGAGGTTCAACCAGTTGAGTCACCCAAGTGCCCTGAGAAAAGGTCATTTTTTAGAGCAGGGGTTGCAGTGGGGCAAGGGTTGAGTTGGAGATTTTCAGTGCTTGAGAAAGGTTTGAAATACTTATTGTGGTGAACAGGAAAGCATAGTTGGAGTGTCAGGCAGTGTTGAGGTGAGCTTGGCAACAAATAATTCATTTTGATAATAATCTACCAGATTGTGATTTTTTTTCCCAGTAGATCTCAGTAGCCCCAGTGCAGGCATAAGGCACAAGAGTTGGGCTCTTCTAGGGTTATATGTTTTTAATCAGATATTTGCAATGAAAATGGGTTATTGAGGATATTGACAGAGTGAAGTTGAAACACTAGAATTCAAACTATCTAGGAAAGGAAGTGAAGACAGGAAGGAACTGACAGAGCAGGAGCAGAAGGGCGTTTGAATTAATGATATAAAAAGTAAAGTCCTGGATGATAAGCTCTTAGGTGTGACTGAATATGATATTTGATATTTTTGATGCCAGCTCATTCAATCAACAAATATTTATTGTATCCATATTATGTGCCAGACAGTGCTTTAGGCACTGAAGATACTGAGATGACCAAAACAAAGTCACTTCTCTCATCCAGCTTACTATCTACTGGGGGAGATTATTCATTTTTATAAAAGGGCATCCTCCTTTATATGCTGATACTGATTGTGTAGTTTTACTTAGAACTAGTAATAATAAGGTCAAATATTTACATTGTATATGTAATGTGAGGAAAGTCCATCTAGACATTTTGAGTGCCTTGCTTTATTGTAAGTTATAGTAACTGAATTATGAAAATTTATACCTCCCCCCATAAAATTTTTAAGGTACTGTCATATGCTATGTCAGAATTGAAGAAAAAACAAATATATACAAGTGTAATTTGAACATTTAGCAGTTTTAATTTTTTTATGCTTTAGTATTTAAAAAAATTTTTTTTTAGTCCAATTTAAGACTATTGTTTTTAACTTTATAGTTTATTGTCAGGTTAGTTTCCATATAACACCCAGTGCTCTTCCCCACAAGTGACCTCCACCAAGACCATCACCCCCCTTTACCTTTCCCCCTTCCCC
>JAQQST010001122.1:0-13445 GCA_028646485.1 Cryptoprocta ferox | reverse complement strand
GAGACACTTTGGGGCTGTTGAAACTGTCTGATCCTGGGAAGTGGACATTTGGGAAAAGTGAGAGAGGGGAGTGTGGTGTCTTATTATCTGCCTTTTCATGTGTTTGATTCTTCAACTCTGCATTTGTATTACTTCGATAAAAATGCCAATTAAGTAAATTGATTCTTTAAACAATTCATTTAAGCAAGGTGCTGTGCAATTTTTGTGACCATCTCAGACTTATTTCTAGACTTCCTAATGACTGCAGAATCCAGTCATTGGAGTGGCTAATGCCCTCCGTGCTTTCCAGAACCTTTCAGGTGTCAGCTGGTACTGAAGTGCATGTTCTGGAAGGGGTCCCTGCAGAGCTGAATATTTGACAGTGGCCTGCGGGCCCTGGGCTGGGAAGGGAGTTTCCAGCAACCTTCACAGAAGTGCTGATACGTGTGTGGGGAATGTATATCCACAGCTTTGTCTGTGGCACAGGATCTGTTTTTCATCTTTATAACCCCCCTCCCCCCCACCCCGGGGCAGTGCCTTGGAATATGGAAAACATCAATATATAACTGTTGAGTGAGGTTGAATTATTTGATACATGCTGAGGAGTAAAGTCTGCTTTGAGCTCCTATTTAGTCTTTTCAGTGTCAGTATGATCTCTTTATTTATTTATTTTTTTAACATTTATTCATTTTTGAGAGAGAGAGAGAGAGAGAGAGAGAGAGCATGAGTCGGTCAGGGGCAGAGAGAGAGGGAGACACAGAATCTGAAGCAGGCTCCAGGCTCTGAGCTGTCAGCACAGAGCCCAACACGGAGCTCGAACCCATAGACCGTAAGATCATGACCCGAGCCTAAGTTGGACGCTCAACCGACTGAGCCACCCAGGCGCCCCAGTATGATCTCTTTAAAAATTTCATTTAGACTGATGGGATACTGAGTCACATCCCTTCTGGAAAACTCTACCATACACTTGTCAGAGAATGAGAGTAAGCAAGGCAAATAGCAGCTTAGTATTTTTATACAAATAATTTTGACCTTCTGAACTTCCTCAGTGGATCTTGGGGGAATCCAGGGTCTCCGAAGCACACTTTGAGAATCCTGCTCAGTGCGGAGCCCAGTGCGGGGCTTGATCCCAGATTACGAGATCATGAACCTGAGCTGAAATCGAGAGTCAGATGCTCACTGGCTATTTGCAGTGAAGGCTAATGAAAAGCCAAAGCAAATAAGGCCACCAGAGGGGCTCAGTAGGTTAAGCATCCAACTTTGGCTCAGGTCATGATCTTGCAGTTTGTGAGTTCGAGCCCCGCATCTGTGCTGACAGCTCAGAGCCTGGAGCCTGCTTCGGATTCTGTGTCTCCCTCTTCCTCTGCCCCTCCCCTGCTCACGCTCTGTCTCTCTCTCTCTCTCAAAATTAAATAAACATTAAAAAAACAAAAACATGGCTATCAGCTCTAAAAGTAGCATGTGGGCGTAACATGGGGAAACAAAATTGGCTGTCAGTTTAATTAGAATAAAAAAGCCTTGATTGATGAAAAAAATTCATTTAGTTATACATATATGGGAATCGAATATATATAGTTAATATGATATAGTCCCCTTACATGACGGGAATGGAAAAGGAAGGAAGTCTTTTCAACAAAGAGCCCAGTAGACACGTGGCTTGATGCACTTATTTTTAAAAGCATCTATGTATGGGCAGCTTGCTTGCAGGCAGTTTTGATTATGTGGCTTGGAAATTACATTTTCCGCCACAAGTAAAAAGCACTTTCCATACTTAAAATTCTCACAGCGGAGTGCCAAAGGTATTATGTCTCAGGAATTCTTATGCATATTTTATAAATGGGAAAATAGGCAGAAAAAAGACAGTGACTGGGGAAACCCTAGTGTAGTAGAGTCAGAGGTTGACCTGCATTCTCCATACCCTTGCTCTGTGTGCTCTGAGAGTTTGGCCTGGCCCCTGTCTGGCACCTTCTATCTGCTCCTGAGTAAATGATCTTCAGTTCTGCTACTTTGTGTAATTCTTTCCTGATTTTCAGCTTTAGGTTCCTCCATCTTTTCCCCTTTGCATTGTTTTCTTGGTCTCTTTTCTTTTTTTCACTTTCTCCTCTTCCCTTTATTCCTGGCTCTCTGGAACACTTAAGCTTCACCCTGTCCCTGGTCCATAATTGAAAGGTTATATTTTATTTGTATTTTTGATTGACTAAGGACCTTACTTTGGACCGCGTCCAGAGTAATGAAATTGTCATCAGATAGTCAATAGTGACCGGTGCATAGCATGTTACTATTCTGAGGAAGGACAGAGGACAAATGGTGGGGTAGGTGATTCCCAAGTGAGAGATGAGGTACTGAGTTGTGGAAAAAAGAAAAGTGGCGTGTTTTCTGGTATTCCAGAAAAGGGATGATAGAGCTTCTGCAGTAGGTGCTATGGGGCGAAATATGCCTGAAACCTAGCAGGAGACCCAGATGAGAAAGATTGAGCTAGCACAGAACCTGATATGGGACCCAAACTCACGAACTGTGAGATCATAACCTGAGCCTAAAATCAAGAGTCAGATGCTTAAATGACTGAGCCATCCAGGCGCCCCTAGATTGTATAATTTAAATAGCTAGTCCTGATACTTTACCACCAGAGGATACAGATAAAAGTGGAAGGGGGAGAATAATGCGGGTTACAGAGAAGGCGTCCTGGGATGTGCTGACTCTCTTGACCTTCCGCACCATAGCAGCGGAAAGACACCGATTCCAAATTCCGTGGAGAGTTAAAGATGAATCATATGAGGAAGTAGCCTGATTTTGTCTCAAGAATCCACTGAATCCCGCACTATCGTTGGCAGCAGATGATTTTGAATGGAGCCCAAATATGATCACTTTTTCTTGCTCCTGCAGATTACAACTTTCAGTTGGCTCGTGGAAATAGGAGTCATGGAGGAGCGTAGGGTGCACATAGACAGCTGGACGCCCGCGGTGATCTCTGCTGTGTGGACATCCTTCTATGTGAGTGTTATGCTGCGTCATTTGTTCAATATATCCTTCTACTATAAAAAATGACTAACGTCATCATAGCCTAATAAATCTTCTCAAGAGCTTGGTATTTCTGAGTGGAGTGAACACAGTTGTAGAACAACACTTGAATAAGATCTCTTCTGAAGGTTTGCAAATGTGACTCTGAAAGAGAAGAATGTAGAATTACGTGCATTTTACGACAGAATCTGTTTATGTGAATACATTGATTAATTTGTGTTCACGTACGGAAACAAAATCTATGCTCTTGAGAAATGCCGGCTTCGATGTTCTATTTCTTTTAAAATGAATGAGCAGAGCGGCGCCTGGGTGACTCAGTGGGTTAAGCGTCCGACTCTTGGTTTCTGCTCAGGTCACGATCTCAACATTCATGAGTTTGAGCCCTGCATCCGGCTCTGTGCTGACAGTGTGGAGCCTGGTTGGGATTCTCTGTCTCCCTCTCCCTCTGCCCTTCCCCTCAAAAATAAATAAATAAATACATAAGATAAATAAAATAAGTTAGCAGGAAAGGTCCTGGCAATAGATTTCAGGTCATCACGTACAAAGGTGTGTGTACGTAACAAATCTACAGTACCTGCGTGTGTATACAATGTCTGCCCTAATCTCCGCAGTGTCCATTTCACTGACCTGTGCACTATCTCCTTTGTGTTTTCTCTCCGGAAGCCCCTGAGGCTGTTGGGGATGGCTTTGCCTTAGTGCGAGGAGAGCAAGAAGTGGCTGGGAATCCAGGTGCCCCCAGAGCCAGCCCTTACCTGGTGAAAGACAGGTGTGAGACGATGAATATTAAGTGTCTCTTGCTTCTGATGGGACAGTGGCTTACACCGTCTCCAGAGGTCCTCCCTTCCCCATGGGGGGTTGAGCAAATGCTACATTCTCCAAGATTTGGCTTGAAATCTTGAAACCCTTGCATGGGAAACCCTATTCCAGCTCCTTCCCCCCACACCCCCACACTGTTTGTTCCTCAGAATACTTCCTCATAAATCAGTTTTACCCAAATCCCCATCACAGGCTCTGCCTCTGGGGAACCCAATCTCAGACACTTACCATATGGCGATGGAATTGAAATGACAGAGTGGCAGGTTGTTGTATTATAATTCTTAGTAAGTTTCCATTCTCCGGCTTTCCTCTAATAACTGGTCCTGCTTCCTTTCCCTGCAGAACTGCTGAATGGTCTTCTATAGGGTTTTCAGAGCGGTATGTATTACGAAAGATTCATAGTGTATTTAAGTAAAGTTCCAATTTTGCCTGTTAGCAGGTTATTTGCTAATAAATAAGAGACTAGTTCTTTTTATACTTGGGAAGGGAATTCCTTTTTAGCATTCAGATTCATGGATGTGCTTTGTAAACAAATGACTTCCTATAAACAGTTTATTTCAGTGGGTAGAAAGCAGCACTAAAAATATCTCTGGTATCTGCATAAATCTATAAATAAAAGAGGGAAGAGGAAAAATGAGAGGTGGGGGGGAAGGGCTGTTAATCATGATTGAGAATCTACCCCAGAGCAGACCTGCATAGATAATCTGCAGAGGAAGAGGGGGAGGAACTTGCCCCAAGGTCACGCATTTAGTGAACAGAAAGGTAGGACTTTAAACCCCAGCAGAACAGAAGGGAGTGAAATTAAGCTCTTTGGTGGTTTTATTCTTATATGTTATGATAATTTTGCTGCTCTTACCTTCACGCAAGCCCATCAGTCTTCTCGATTTAATTGCCACTGGCACGTTCTTTTCCATTCTCATTGCCAAGGGCTTGTGTCAGGGGTCTGGGAAGGCTACCACCACTGTGCTTGCTCTCTTTGTAATGTGCTGTGGTGTGTCTCTGTCTCCAGAACGCAGCTGTGGTTCCCAATTCCTCTGTAAAATCAAGTATGTATGTATTTATTTGTATCACGATCTGTTGGGACTCTCCATCAGCCAAAGGGAAGTCTTCCTTTTTGCCAATTGCTTTCATCGCCCATTTGCTCTGGCACATGCTTTGGCCAAAAGGATAAGCCAATTTCTTATGCATATCTGGAGGATAGGCCCAATTTGCTTTTGAGCTATGCACAAGCCTTGGACCTTGGCCTTGGCCTTGGGCCTTGGATACTCTCTCAATTCTTTTTTCCCTCCTGACTCAGCGGGAGGAGGATGGGTTGACCCACGCGCCCTTCTCATTCAGTGTCCACTAGGGGCCAGCATGCAAATCCTTACCAACAGGGAGAAGGCAAGGGTCTCATCTGTCCGGTTTCCCACCTGACTGCAGACTGCTCCTCTCCACCCCACTAACATGCTGGGCTGAGCGCCTTTGCCGCCAGTAGATGGCCCCACTCTAGATTTTCCTGTTGTGAATATTTTTTTAAAGGCTTATCTATTTATTTATTTACTTGAGAGGGAGCACTAAGAGGGGAGGGGCAGAGAGAGGAAGAGAGAGAGAGAATCCCAAGCATGCTCCACACTGTCAGCAAGAGCCGAACCTGGGGCTCCATCCCACGACTCTGGGATCATGACCTGAGCCAAAACCAAGGGTCAGATGCTTAACCAACTAAACTACCCTGGTGCCCCTCCTGTTGTGACTATTTCTACATCTCTCCATAATTTATTCTCCTACGACCACTGGTCAAACCTCCAATTTCCTGTAGCTTTCTGCTGTTTTGCGTAATTTTGTGTTGAAGTGAAATATCAGCGACTTCAGAGCTTGCAACTGAAACACCTTCAGAGATCATCTGACCCAATCTTCCTTATTTAATTTGTCTAATTCCTGATGTAAATCATTTCGTAATTACGGAAGTCATGTTAATTTTCAGTTCCAGAAACTTGGAAGACAAAAAGGAGAAAACAGAAACAGGGATCATGAGTAATGCTGGAGTCTAATGCCAACTGCTACTAATGCTTTGATGTATATCTTTAATGAAATTCTGTTTATGCCTGTCATTTAAAAATAGAGAATGAGGAGCGCCTGGGTGGCTCTGTCAGTTGAGCATCTGACTCTTGATTTCAGCTCAGGTCATGACCCCAGGGTTGTGGTATCAAGCCCTGCATTGGGCTCCACACTGAATGCGGAGTCTGCTTAAGATTCTCTCTTTCTCTCCCTATGCTCCTCTCCCCTGCTTGCACTCTCTCTCTCTAAAAAAAATAAATACATGAAAATGTAAATAAAAATATAGACTTAATATTTTCTTTCCTTCATACATTATTTTCTTTCAGGTTATTTTAATTAAACATGTAGTAACTAAGTGCATACTTGCTGTTCAAAATTCTAACAATATAGATGAGGTGAGATATCCCCTTGACCCCTCTTCCCTGCTCACCTCCTCAGGCTGTTTCTCCTCAGGCACAATCACTATCATCAGTGTAGTATGCATCCTTTCTCATCTATTTCTCTGAATTTACATACACATATGCACATGGAGAAATACGTAATTTTGTTTTATATCTATTCTTATACAACTTATGCCATTATCTGTGCTCTGGTCTGAAACTTACATTCTTTTTTTTTAAGTTTACTTATTTATTTTGGGAGGGACAGGAGAGTGTGAGTGGGGAAGGGCAGAGAGAGAGAGAGAGAAAGAGAGAGAGGAGAGAGGGAGAATCCTAAGCAGGCTCCACACAGTTAGTGTAGAGCCTCATGTGGGGCTGAAACTCTCACAACCTTGAGCTCATGACCTGAGCCAAAATCCAGAGTCAGGTGCTTAACCGACCAAGCCACCCAGGAGCCCCTGAGAGTAGCATTCTTTACTTAAAAATATGCTCTAGACGTCTATCCATGTCAGTCAGGGTTGATCAAACTGGGTAACTGGAGGGGAGTTTGATACACAGAACTTGATGGTCAGGGTGTAGGGAAATAATAGGGCTGTGCAGCACCCTGAGGTCAGTGATCATGAGGGTACTGTTACTACCACTAGATTAGGTGGGAGTATGGTGGGGAGGAGTTATGGGGTGGGAAGGATGGAAGCAGGAGGGAGGAAAGGAGAGAGAGGGACAGAGAGATATGTAGAATGGGCTGCTTGGCAGGGCTGAGGTTGTCAGTGGAGGGAGGCTGTCGTTCTGTCTGTGCCAATCCCACAGGGAGGGACCAAGGGGAATAAAAATCCTTCCCTCCTGCTCCTCCCTTTCTGTGATGGATTAAATGTTTGTGTTGCTCCCAAATTCATTAAAAAAGAGAAAGAAACAAATGCCTGTTGTTTAATTCCCCAGGCCTGTGGTATTTTGTTATGTAGTACCAGCTGACTAATTCATTCCCTCTGATCTTGGAAGGAGATTCTCATTGGCTGCACCTAATGGGAAGCTGGAGAACAAGAGAGTGTGTATTGATACACTCCATACACATCAGCATCCCAGGGAATGGGCACATTCATGTAGATTTTAATTCTTTCAGTAAATTTCAGTACCTCTGTATGACAGGCATTGTTCTAGGGGCAAGAGAATCAAGGTAAGAAACAAAAACAAAACATCAGAAGCTCATAGTTACCCTACTGCACAGAATGTAGAGTATTTCCTGACTTCTATGGTACCAGAATTTGCTAATGCTCTGTTACTGGTGGGGATTTATGCTACTTTGATTTTCTTTATCTAAACAGTACTGTGTGACTATCCTTGTCCATGTGTCTTTCTGCATGTGTCATAATATTTCTCTCTGGCAGAGACTAAGAATTGGTAGATTGAAGGAAATATGCATAATTAATGTTAAGTAGACTGATCTAAGGGGCGCCTGGGTGGCTCGGTCGGTTGAGCATCTGACTCTTAATCTCAGTTCAGGTCATGATCCCAGGGTCATGGGATCAAGCCCCGTGTTGGGCTCCACACTGAGCATGGAGTCTTGCTTAAGATTCTCTTTCCTTCTCTTTGCTCCTCCCCTGCTTGTATGCACACCCCCCCCCCCAAAAAAAAAGCTTAAAGTATGCTTCCTCCTTCAGACACAGTTTCTTTCATTCTCTCAGAGTTTTACCAGTTTGATGGGGGCAGGCGGGAGGGATAGTAGGTTAATTGTTGTTTGAATCTGAAGCCTCCTGTCACTAGAATTAGAACCTTTAAATGTATGTACAGCTGTTGGTGTTTTTCTTTTGTGAATTGCCTTGTCTGTTCATATCCTTTGGCTATTTTTTTAAACTCAATTTTTATTAAAAATGTTTTTATTTATTTTTGACAGAGCGAGCGCACGTGCACAAGTGGGGGAGGGGCAGACGGACAGGGAGACACAGAATCTGAAACAGGCTCCAGGCTCTGTCAGCACAGAGCCTGAGGTGGGGCTTGAACCCATGAACCATGAGATCATGAGCTAAGCCAAAGTTGGCCACTTAACCAATTGAGCTACCCAGGTGCCCCTGGCTATTTTATTTTTTAGATACATTGCCTTTTTCACTTATTTCTAAGAGTTCTTTATATAGTTTAGGTTGTTATTCTCAAGTCTTGTTCTCTTTAGTAACACTGTCTACCCAGGCGTTCTGTTGTGCTTGTACTTGGGGCCTCTCAGTCACAGTGCTGATTTTCCTCTAAAGTTAGGCCATGTATGCTCACCTTGTAGTTAAGATTTCCTCTTTGCTCCCCTCTAAATGCTTCATCTCTGTGACATTCATTCTCCAGTAACTGTAGGGGGACCATGCTGGTAGGTAGAACATACCAGTAGCCATTCTCCTGGGAATGCAATCCCTCTTTTACTGGGGGGCAGGGTTGGGGAGTTGCCGGTCACCAGGGGGCACTGTCCTAATGCTCCAGCTCATGTAATGCCCTCCTTACTCCAGTCTGGGGCAGATGCCTATCCTGCTGAGGCTGGGCATGGAGAGCTTGGTCAGGGGCAGGCCACTGGTTGCGTCTGCTGTGGGGTTCTAACCAGCCACACTGCCAGCCACCCAGGGACCCCCATCCTCTGTGTCCTCCTTTTCTGAGCTAGGTGTTCCCTGGAGTCATTCCCACCTTCCGTGGGATGCTACAGGCCAGGGTTTCCCACTTCCCTTGGATCCCACTTGCGTTCTATCTTTCCTGGGGTCCTCAGAGATTTACATGCCAGAGAATACCCCTCCTTTGTGTTTCACTGCGATTACAGAATTCACATCTATTTTTTATATTCTGTTATGACCAGAGATTTGCAGCCAGAGGGAGAAGGCTGGAGCACCATAGCCCAGGAGTTGCCAAACTTTCTCTGTAAGGGCCAGGTAGTAAATATTTGAGGCTTTGCAGGCCACATGGTTTCTATCACAACTGCGTAGCTCTGTCTTCGTGCGAAAGCAGCTGTCAGTGATAATTGATGCATGGATGTGGCCGTGCTCCAGTCAACCCCATTTATAAAACAGGCGTTGGATGGGATTTGACCTACAGGCCCTCATTTGCACACACCTGACTTAGACACCCCCTCCCTTTTTTGGTAACAGATGAGCAGTCAGAGGCCAAGAGGAGAGATTTGCCCAAAGCTACTCCACGAGTGAGAGGAAGAACTAGATCTGTCGCCTCTTCTGTATATTCCTCCGTGAATCTGTGATCTGTGCTTTCTTTGTTAGAGAGATACTTAAACATATCTTCCTTGGAAACGAGGACATTACTTTCAACTTCTTACTTTGTGTTCTGTGACTGGAAGGCAAATAAAGCTCAGGCCAAGTCACCTGACTAGGGAGTTTCTGGAAAGTCAGAGACGGGGGTGGAGGGGCGTGGTTGGATTATTGGCGTTAGGACCGACAGGGCTCTTTCGTCCACATTTTGGGCTGCTCTTTTATGTGCTCTGGAGACATTTGGCAAGATTAATGAAGCTTCAAGCATTTGAGCTCTGCTGGGACAAGATTCTAACATAACCATAAGTATTATTTACTCTGCTTTAGTCCGTGTGACCCCACAAGGGATAGAATTTGGTCTCATGGTGGAAGCCATGTCTCTTTTTGTCCAGCCTTGGGCAATAGGGAAGGGGCTTATAAGTGAAGTTTGGGTTGAGGGTTGAGTCTGTATTCCGCTGCTTAGGAGCTGTGTGGCCTAGAAAAAATTTCTTAAACTCTTTGTCATTCGATGCATCCTAAAATGAAGATTATAATGCTAGTCTCCTAGGGTTGTTTTGAAGATTGAGCGAGATGATGTATAAGAAGTTAATTGATATGTTGAAAAGCATTGTAAAAACAGAAGTTTATTAGTATATGGATTGAGAATAGAAGCCCTGATACAAACAGTGAATTAGTGCCAATTGCTGTGATTGGGTGTTTGAAATGCAGGGAGTGGGGTGTGTAAATGAGACAGTGCCCACTGAACATGTTAACGAGCAAGCCTGTGTGACATTTAGTAGAAACTAAATGTTAATTTATTTCTATTTAAATTTTATTGTTCCCAGGAGCTTTATGTCAAGTTAGTGCATCTATGTTTAATCCTCTTACAATTATCTAGGAGAATAAATTAAACTTTCCTTCCACTGGGGGTGTTTAAATGAAGTGTCCCACTTAAAAATGCAACTGTATAAAACGTAATCCTGCTCTGATCTGAGGAATGCCACAGTGAAGTGAATTTCACTTTTTGTTTTATGAAATCATTCATGCACCTTCTTTGATTTAAAACAAGGCAGTAGGACATCATGGTCAGAGGGTAGACTCTGGATATAGAGTCCACCTGGCTTGCATTCTAGCTTCCACATATACCAGCTGGATCACTTTGGACAAGATACTGACTCGCTGTTTCTCACTTCCTTCATCCATAAAATTGGGATAATAATAGTTCATCCCATTTTGTTAATGGCTTGTTTCTTTTTAATGTTTATTTTTTAGAGAGAGAGAGCAAGTAGGGGAGGGGTGGGTGGGGGGACAGAGGCTCTGAAGCGGGCTATGTGCTGACAGCAGAGAGCCTGATGTGGTGCTTGAACAGAAGAACCACGAGATCATGACCTGAGCCGAAGTCGGATGCTCAACCGACTGAGCCACATGGGTGCCCCTTTAATGACTTGTTTTAAGAATTAAATGTATCAATGGCTGTAAAACGAGTGAGAACAGTGCCTGGCATATAGTAAGAGCTCACTAAGTACAGGCATACCTCAGAGATACTGCGGGTTCGGTTCCAGACCACTGCAAATCAAGTGAATATTGCAAGAAAGTGAGTCAAATGAACTTTTTGGTTTCCCAGTGCACGTGAAAGTTGGTTTTACAGAAAGTATACTGTAGTCTATTAAATGCGAAATCATGTTACATCTAAAAACCCCCATAATGTACATACTTTAATTTTTTTCAATGTTTGTTTATTTTTGAGAGAGCATGAGTGGGGGAGGGGGAGAGACGGAGACACAGAATCCAAAGCAGGTTCCAGGCTCCAAAGCAGGTTCCAGGCTCCGAGCTGTCAGCACAGAGCCCGATGTGGGGGCTTGAGCTCACCAATGGTGGGATCATGACCTGAGCCGAAGTCAGATGCTTAACTGACTGAGCCACCCAGGTGCCCCAATAATGTACATACTTTAATTAAAAAATACCTTATAGGGCTCCTGGGTGGCTTAGTTGGTTAAGTGCCTGACTCTTGAGTTCAGGGTCTCACAGTCATGAGATCGAGCCCTGAATTGGGCTCTGCGCTGGCACCGCAAAGCCTGCTTGGGATTCTCTCTCTCTCCCTCTCTCTGCTCCTCCCCTGTTTGGGCACACTTGTGCTTTCTTTTTCTCTATCTCTCAAAAACAAAAACCCTTTATGGCTAAAAAGTGCTAACCATCACCCGAGCTTTCAGTGAGTCATTATCACTAATCACGTATTGCATTAATAAATAGGGTAATCATGAAAAAGCTTGAAATAATTGCGAAATTTACCAAAATACAACACAGAGACACAAAGTGAGCACGTGCTGTTGGAAATATGGTGCTGACAGTCTTGCTCGATGCAGGGTTGCCACAAACCATTAATTTGCTAAAAGAATGCAAAATCTACAAAGTGCAGTAAAGCAAAATGTAATAAAATGAGGCCTGCTGTATTAGATATTAGTACTTATGACCAACACTATGCTAAGCGTGAGGCTAAGAATCTAAAAGGCCTGATCCACGTGTTAAGAGAGCAAAATGAGCAGATTCTGTCCAGGGACGCCTGGGTGGCTCAGTTGGTTAAACATCCGACTTCAGCTCAGGTTATGATCTCAAGGTTCGTGAGTTCAAGCCCCGCGTTGGACTCTCGGCTATCAGCACAGAGCCCGCTTCAGATCCTCTGTCCGCCCCCTTTCTCTGCTCCTTCCCCACTGGTACTCTCTATCTCAAAATAAATAAATAAACTTAAAAGAGAAGTGTTCTGTCCTGAGTGACTTGGGGAGTAAGTGTTGGAGGCACCCAGAGGCAAAATGGGGAAATGCTTAAGGATGAAACTGTTGCTTAAGTTTAAGAAAACCTTCAACAGGCCCTCAAGACCTGGGTTATGCTCTACATTTCCTTTTACGTCCAAGGAACTCTAAACCGCATCAGTGATGAGTGGTGAGGCCTGGTTTTGACCCCCCAAAATCTGTCTTTTTCTGTGGTAGGCCATCACCAGGCCTGTTTTGTGGCAACATCTGGCAGCCCAATGGCATAACAAGGAAGAGAGCACAGCAAAAGCTCTGTTACAAAAAGTGTTTTGTCACTGCTAACAGCAGTGTATGATACATTTTGAACCTGAATTTGGGCATCTGCTCACTTGATGCACGGTGGTATATGCTGTCCTTGTGCACTGATGCTGATGTATCCTGCCTACCTCTGATGCAGACTCCCAGGTCTAAAATGAGACAAGAGGTAGTGGGTCTGAAGTTGTTGGCTCCTCTGGATCTCAGGAGAAGACCTCTCGGTTCATGCAGGCTGCTGAAAATACTAAAACTCAGATGTACCTTAAAAAATATGTATATATGTATTTTGAGAGAGAGAGAGAAAGAGAAAGCGGAAGTGTAGGGGAGGGACAGAAAGAGGGGGAAACAGAGGATCCTAAGTGGGCTCTGTGCTGACAGCAGGGAGCCCCATGTGGGGCTCAAACCCACGAACTGTGAGATCATGACCTGAGCTGAAGTCTGACACTTAACCGACTGAGCCACCCAGGCGCCCTTCAGATGCAACTTCTTGAGGAACGAGGGAGGTGGAGCAGAATTACATCCATACATGATATTGAAATCCCTTGGTCTTGCATGTATTTATGTATCATTTGTTTGCTAGTTTAGTGGGAAAAGAAAATGAAAGTAATGAACTTCAATCATTGTTCACATCAATCTTTGTGCCCTGAATATCTTTGGGCTGGCCTTTTTCTTTTCTTTTTTTTTTTTTTAAACTTTATAGTTTATTGTCAGATTGGTTTCCATATAACACCCAGTGCTCTTCCCCACAAGTGACCTCCACCAAGACCATCACCCCTCCTTACCTTTCCCCCTTCCCCCCTCAGTTTGTTTTCAGGATTCAAGAGTCTCTCGTGTTTTGTCTCCCTCCCTCTCCCTAACTCTTTTTCCTCCTTCCTCTCCCCATGGTCCTCTGTTGGATTTCTCCTGTTAGACCTATGAGTGCAAACATATGGTATCTGTCCTTCTCCGCCTGA
>JAQQST010001121.1:0-13448 GCA_028646485.1 Cryptoprocta ferox | reverse complement strand
GGGTGTCATGCTAAGTGAAATAAGTCAGGCGGAGAAGGACAGATACCATATGTTTGCACTCATAGGTCTAACAGGAGAAACCCAACAGAGGACCATGGGGAGGGGAAGGAGGAAAAAGAGGTAGGGAGAGGGAGGGAGACAAAACACGAGAGACTCTTGAATACTGAAAACAAACTGAGGGGGGAAGGGGAAGGGAGAAAGGTAATGGGGGGTGATGGTCTTGGTGGTGGTCACTTGTGGGGAAGAGCACTGGGTGTTATATGGAAACCAACCTGACAATAAACTATAAAGTTTATAAAAAAAGAAAAGGGTGAATTTGAAAAAATTCAAATTTTATTGAATTTTCAGTAGTATCCCCTATAAAGAAAATAAATATATTTATTCAAAAAAATAATAAAAAATAAATAAAGGGCCCATTCGTCAGAAAATGCCAGGGAGAATGGTCACATGACTGGCCATTGCTCTTATCTTATTATAAAAATTGGGATCCATATCTAGGAACGCTTTTCGTCCTCCACCACCTTGCCTGCTTGATGTATGTCTGAGTGCTTGGGACCACAGCTGCATGTCTGGGTTATTGGCTCCACTTTCCCTTCTGGGCTCAGTTATCTGGGGTCTCATTGATCTTACTGTTTGTCACCTGAAGCAGATGCTGCCATTGCTAATTCTCCCCTCTCAGTCAGAAGCCTTGGTATAATCTCTAAAACAACAGTGAGGGGCAGCTAAGTGTGCAGGGAGGAGTCCATGGCAGGTGCTTCTCCCTGTGTCCACACCCTGTTCGGTCATGGTTATGGGGCCAAGAGCATCCAGCAGTGATGAGCTGACACACACAGCCTCTGAACCCCCACTGCCAATTAAGATCGAGCTTCGGGCAGTCAGGACACTGGAGGAAGTGAGGACAAATTAAGATTTATTATATCTTCTTACAGATTAGAGATCTCTTCTTTCACTTCTCATGAAGGCTTCATCTGTCATCCTCTGAGACCTCAAATTCAAAGCATAGGTTTCCTTCTCTTGAATTTATACCTCAGAGCTCCCTCCTGCTGGCATTGTAGACTTGGGCTGGTCACCTCTCTGAGCTATTTTCAGTTCATCTCTTTTTTTAAAAAAAAAGTTTATTTATTTATTTTGAGAGAGAGAACGCATAAGCAAGAAAAGCAGGGGCAGAGAAAGAGGGAGAGAGAGAATCCCAAGCAGTCTCCATGCCTCCAGCTTGGAGCCCAGTGTAGGGCTCGGTATCACAAACCGTGAGACCATGACCCTAGTAGAAATCAAGAATCAGATGCTCCACCCAGGTGCCCTCAGCTCATCTTTAAATGGGGACAATAATACCTACTTTCTAGGGGTGTAAGCCTTAAAGGAAATGTGCAGAATGTTCTAACCTGGGACCTGGCACAGAGGGATTCTATAGAAGTTATTCCCCTCTAATTTGTGGTTCCCCAAATGCACCCTCTCTCATCTTTGCCCAAGACCCTTACCTCAGTCTTTGTCATCTCCTCACTCCTGATTAATTCCCATTGAACCTCTGGTCTCAATTAAGATGTCACTTCTAGGAAACTTTCCTTGATGGCCTCTGTGTTCCCAGTGCCATGAGATCTGCCCCAGCCAGTGAGACTTTGCTTCCCTACAAAAGACTGTGCCACCCCAGGGCAAGGACCGGACCTCATTGATTTATTGGTTGTCTCTCCAGTACTTGTCATAGTATCATATTAGTACAGTGCTTGCCACCAAGTTGACACTCAACAAATTTTAGTTGAAAAATTAAATGGCTTAATTTGGCTTATAGAAGTAACTAATTTTCATATCCTATTCATAGAGGATCCCCCTACACACACACTTCCACAAATGCTTACATACATGTGCAACATCCCACACAAGCTCAAAAGCACTAAATTCTCTAAGTTTCTAAGCCCAGCTCAGCTTACATTTGTTGATCAACTGCCACATGCAAGCACTGAGCTGGTTCTGAAGGGGAAAAGAGAGAGAGGGCATGAAGACATGCATGTCCACATCCATGGAAGGCCAGCCACATGCACAGAAAGTCTGACTTTAAACAGAATGTGGCATATTTGAGGCAAAATGGCATTTGCTTCCTTCCTCCCCACAGTGTGGAAATAAAGTAAGATAAAGTGATATAAAGAGAAAGAAATGTTGTACACCTTTGTGCCCTGACGAGGTCCTAAACAATAGAGAAAGACTGAGGATCTCTCACAGATTGGAGGAAACCAAAGAAGCAGGACAAATGCAAAATGAGGCCTTGGCCAAGAAAATGAACACTGGTGGGACAGTTGGCCACATCTGAACAAGGTCAAATAGTAGCGAATCAATTTTAATTTTCCTCTGAAGACAGTTGTGCTATGGTTACAAAGATGTTAATGTAAGGTGAGCTGGGTGAAAAGTATATAAGAATTCTGTATTTTTACAGCTTTTTTGTAAGTCTAAAATGATCTCAAAATAAAATATTTGTTTGTTTAAAGAAAATAAACAGATGTGGCTCGCAGGCTGCTAATCTTAAGTTTGCTTTGCAGTTGATTCCTTTTGAAGGACTTCAAGCTGTCATCAGAGTCACCTAGGACTGAAGCCACCTTCCCAGCTCCATAAAGAGAACTGAGTGGACATAACTGACTGAGGCACCCTTGGAGAGGGCAGACAGCTGGGAGAAATTGGAGGTGGAAGCTGAGAGCAGGAGAGCAGACCGGGAGGTGTCCCAAGTGGACTAGTGGATGGTCTGTTGGTCTGGGCTGATGGTCAACTTGATGAGAAGGGCCCAGAGGTTTTGGGCCCCTATGGACTCTGAGCATCACCATCTCCAAGGATGACTCCAGCTAGTTAAAGGATGTACATGGCATAAGGGCTCTAAGAAAGGCAAGAATTTCAGAAACTGGAATGTAGGGAGGGGAAGATGGGTCAGTGAGAAAGGCTCTGCTGAGAGAGACAAACCTGAGATGGAAGAAAAGGATTGGACGGTAGTGAGAAGTAAGTGATGGATTTGGGTGAACAGAAAATCTCTCTGGATTGCTGGAGATCCAGGCAGAGGCTGAGGTAATGGGAGCAGAGCAAGAAAGCCCATCGGCCCAGACGGACTTCCTTCTGGAGAAATCCTAGAGGATACACCAAGGTGGTAGCTTGACCACAGCACAGGGAAGTTCATCAGCCTTAGAGTGCACACGTGGGGAGGTTGTGGCTGTAGCAGAGTCTGCTGCAGTTGGGCACAGGTTGAGCCCAACAGGGCTTCTGTGAGGGCAGATTTGATAGCACCATGTCACCAACAAAAATTCTGTTCAGTGGTGTGCAAAATAGATGTCCTGCCCTCCCTCCAGTCTCAGCATCCCTCCAGCATGCATACACAATTCTGAATGCTGCACTGCCTCCCTCTGTAAGCCACCCTACAGAACAAGCATTCCTCTAGGAAGTACCCATAAAGACATACATGCTGAGTGGGTAAAAGTTTGCTATTTTAGGCTATGTCAGTCCGCAGAACTGGAGCCTGACTTCCAAGGGCCCAGCAAGGCTGACTAGTCACAGGGTTCAGCCTAGAAGAGACAGGGAAGGGTATATAGTTTATAAAAAGTGATTCTGGATAACAGAATGGAAGAATAGATCCAGGAAGGCCTGTGGTGATGCTCCTGCAATGCACAGGGCAGAAGGAACAGGAAGCAAAGGTGGGTAACTGGGAGGGTGGCAAGGAGTGGCCAGTGCCAAACACCCTTTAGATGGAGCAGAACAATTGCTCCCAAAACGTCCTAATGCCAGGAATCTGTGAATATGTTATATTCCATGACAGAGGATTTAAGGTTGCTAACCAACCGACCTTCAGAGGGGAAGATCCTCCTGGTTTATCTGGATGGGCCCAGTGTGACCATAAGTACCCCTGAAGGTGGACAAGGGAGGCAGAACAATGAGTATCAGAGAAATGTCATGGAAGAAGGACTCGACCTGCCATTGCTGGTTTTGAAGATGGAGAAAGGAGCCAAGAGCCAGCAAATGCAAGGGGGCTTCTACAAGCTGGAAGAGGCAAGGAAACAGATTACCCCCTAATGCTTCTGGAAGGAACAGAGACCTGATGACACCTTGATTTCAGCCCAGTGAGACCTATTATGGACTTCTGACCGTAAGAACTGCAGAATAATAAATTTGTGTTACTACCACTAAATTTGTGATGATTTATTACTGCAGTCACAGGAAACTGTGACAGCGGCCATCACTGTGTTCAGTCACAGGTTCAGCCAGTGCCCCTGGAGTTAGCTGCAGGCTGATGAGCACCTTTCCTCCAACTCATGCCACATCCCGTTTGACCTCAGAGAATCCTGGAGTCTCTGTAGAGCCTGGAGGGCTGCCTGTCCTGTTCTGCCTCTCAGGAGGGATAGAGGTGGGCTTGTTTGAACACAGTCAGGATGGGGGGGGGTCAGCCAGGCAAAGGCAGATGGCCAGCCAAATCTGGTGCCAAGCATGCAGAGAAGGAGGGCTCCTGACTGGACCCCGGCAGCATCCCTGGAGGCACAGAGGAAGCTGTAGAGAAATTTCCAGGGAGACGGGCAGGTGGGGGTGGGCAGAGGACAGAATGGAGCCACAAAGGTTCCCAAAGAGGAGGTGACCACTGTGGGTGGGCTGAGGAGACAGAGAGCCAAAAGGAGTTTCAGCTTTGGACTGGGTGTAAGAGACCCTGGCCAGTGAGGAGTGAGACGTGGATGGGGCATGCAGATAGCATGTGGGGAAATTCTGCAGTGGCAAGATTTGAACATGGGCAACAGCTGCAGAAGGCCACAGGGACTGGGTTGTGTTTGCTTTCCTTTTGTGGGACAGAGTAAAACTGTGTGTGCTCAGAAAGAGGGAGGTGTTGAAGGTGTCATGGAGGGCTGTGCATGGATAGGCAGCAGGAGGAGGGATGGACTCTTGATGTTTTACTCTGTCACCACACCCATCACACCCCTAGGTTCAACCTCAGGACCAGACCAGACAGGTTCCTTTCAGGGACCCACCAGTCCCCAGTCTGTGGTCTCCACCCTCCACTCCCCACCTCCCCCTAACCTGGTGAAACTTCTTGCCCTTTGGGGCATGTAAACTTCTCTTAAATCATCACACATTCTTCCCCACTCTACTGTTTATGGAATAAATCTCATGTTCTCTGTCCTTCCAGCCCTCATCCTTCTGGCAATAAAAACAACTCTTTTCTTTAAAAAAAAAAAAAAAAGAAAGAAAGAAAGAAAAAGAAACAGCCCTTGCCTTGATGTTTGAGACTGATGTTTCTGCTTTGGGTCTGAAGAGTGCAAAGAATAGAGAGTTTCCAGAAAATAAATACAAATGGCCTTCACCCTATGAGGCCTCACTTATAATCAGAGAAATGCAAATTCAAAAACCACAGTGAGACAGCACTGCCCATCAGATTGGCAGACATCCACAGATGCCCCCCACACCACACTAGCGATCTCCAGGGAGCTGGCACCCTCCTACCTGCTAGTGCACATGCAGGCAGCAAGCACCAGGGTGGGGAATGAGCTACATGGACACACCTATCCACCAAGAGTGACATGTGGAACAGGGCATTCATTGCAGCCTTGTGACACCAAACAACACAAAGCAGCCAAGTGTGCACCAGCCAGGGACTGGGTGAACACACATGGCACATTCCCACCAGAGAGCCTAAGCACCTGCAAATCAAAGAGGTGAGCCACAACTTGGGCAAAAATGTACCCACGTGGTTTGTTAAATTAAGGGAGTGAGATTTAGAACAATAAACTATATCTTTTGGTAGAAATGTACATTTTTAAGTAATAAGTATATATATAAAAGCAGTAAAGATATATATATACACATATTCTTTGTATTTGCTTGGTTTTGCATAAAAATACTAAAAACACTGATGATAAACACAATTCTAATAAAAATGGTGAAGGAATAAGAGGAAATGGGACTGAGACAGCAGAGTTGGGCATGAGATAGTTCTGGGTATACCTTTTTATATGGTGTTTACTTTTTACCCATATAAATATCTTATGTCCTCAAAACATAATTTGCAACTTAAAAATCAAATTACCTACTTGGGAGCCTGAGCTGAACACTGACTGCCTGTCTCTCAGGCTAGTTGATGGGGTTCACTGTGTCCAGCATTCACCCCACCCAAGACATGTGGGAGGAACGACATGGCCTCTTGGGAAATGAAGAAAGATTTTGCAAGAAATTAGAATTTAGAGCCCTCCCCCACCAAGGCTAATGCCTCCATGTCTTTTTCCATTCCACACCCCAGGCCCGGTTGAACCTCCTCAAATCCAGCTAGGGAGTGTGCAAACAGAGGGAACAAGCAAGGCACACATGCAGGCAGATGACCCTTCAACGGGGATCTTTGAGGATTAGGCGCAAGTACTTCTTTCTTTGGTCTCAGAGCTTGTCCCTTGGATATCAATGCTGTCAGACAGGTTTTTTCCCCCTCTTCTTTTTGATGTTCAAAGCTCCAATCCTGACACTTGGATTCTGATATGAAAACATTCTACTCTCCAGACTGGTTCCGTGTTTGATGTCACCCCTTTCAAATGTTCAAGACGTGCTTTGCAGAAATGAGGACTCTGCCAACTTCCCTCTTGGCCATTTCTCTCTGCTCAGTTGTAGGCTGCTGTGGCACTGAGTGCTTATAAAAGGAAGGAGGGGGCACACCCTACACCATTGTTGAGTTATTAAAATCATGGCAAATCCAACACATTACCCTCAACTTAGCCCTTTAATGTGACTCTTAAATATGCATCATATAAATGTAAATAATAAATGTAAATCAGTCTGGAATAACTTCTCAGCTATTCATCTGGAGCATCACTGATTTATATTTTTTTCAACTAACTCATCAAAGGGCCTACATTTTAATCAAAGACTTCAGAATCTTCTGTGGGGCCAAGTCATATCACTGTCAATATGAAAGGAAGTCTCCAGGGGCATACCACAGGGCTCTGCCTAGTAGAGCATTCCATAATTTAGATGAAGCCATCAAGAAATAAATATCACACCTATCAATTACCCAAAGTCCAGTGGGATAGGTAGATGTAACAGATGGTAGAATCTAGGTCACAGTTACATTAAGAGAAGAAATTAATGCACCAACCTGCATAATTGTAAAACCTTGTGTATAGAAACCAGCAATTCATTGTAGTTGATTAAAGATCATTTGCAGAGTGACTGAAGTTTCTCCAAAAGGATGATATGACATAAGTAAATGCAAAACTCCTGTATGGGTGGATGCAGAGGGCCATCCCAGTGCTCTCTGGACTAGCCATCTGCCCCACTGAGAGTCCAGCAAGGTGGCATGCTGTAAAGGCATGTGGGGAACCACCAAATATGTGCAGCTGTGGAGCCTGGAGAAGGGTTAGTGGTAACATAGCACTGGCAGGGGTTGTAATGGCTTCAGATTGTTGGGAGCGACTCCCAGGATGAACAGGCAGAATTTGCAAAAGAGGTAGGTTTCTCTTCAATCATAGACTCAGTCATTTTCCAGGTATTGGAATGATCTATTAATACAAATCTTCAAGTTGCATCAAGCAAGCAAATTATAAATGAACAACTCTATATTTTAAAATTTTTAGAACCTTTTGCTTAAATGAAATCTCATCTGGAAGCCTAACATATAAACCAGATGAAAGTGGGGTTATTCTTCTTAAAACAGAGGTGGAGCCCAGAACCCCATTTTTGTAGATGTCCCCTACAATCCAAAACACTTGTAAAGGTCTTCTGTAGAAAATCCCAAAATCCCTGTGATAAAGAAGCCTTGAACCATGTGCTCTTGACTCCTTTTATTTCTCCCTGGCAAATATAACATTTTTATAATCTAACATTTTTGTTACAACTGAGAAGCTGTCAGTTGTATTGGGGCATGATGTTCTAACATACTGCTAGAGGAGCTTGTAAGGATGTTTAGACTTAAAAATATGATCTGGAATTGATATCACAAAGTTAAACAGTTCAGCTATCACATTTTATATTCAGTATACCCTATATTCCCAGAGTCCCCTGGGATTTAATTTGGCACCAGATCTCTCAGGTTTGCTTATTCCTCATCTCTTCTTACTCAGTATCAGGCACGAGACTGTTGTCAAGGGATATCCCTGTATAGCCTCTTCCCAGCCACTAGTCAAGTGGAAATGCACCATCCCAAATAAATCTTCACCAGTCACTTCCTGAAATGCCCAGATATGTTGATACTGCCTGGTGTACAGGGTTTGGTGAAGGTAAGTTCACTCTTGTATCCCATTTAGAAAGCTTTTTTTCATCTCTTAACAAATACAAAAGTCTCATTGATGTGGCATAGAACTTCTACCATTCTCCCTTTCTTCCATAAAAATATAAATTTTATCTGCTTACAAGATAGCCTCCCTAAATGCTTTCCCAGACTGCCCTGCAGCCAGGTCTGGCCATGAGCATGGTAGATGTGAAAAGCTGTACACATGCCCTGCTTCTCTCCCTCTTTTGGGGACTGAAGCATGGATATGTAGACAGACAGCTCTGGCCATAAGGACAGGAGCAAAGTCCACAGACAGCAGAAAAGCAAGAAGCAGAGATCTCTGACTCCATCAAGTTGCCATGGATGGCCTACTCAAAGTATTGAGTGAGAGAGAAATGAACTTTTATCTATTTAAGCCCTTTTAACTTTGAGTTTCTTATTATAATAGTCTAGTTTTTTCCTCTTACAGCTGTGTTTTAAAGTTTCTGCTAGCCTTCTTTCTAATCTGACATTCTATGAATTGTCATCTATTCTTGAATCACAACTAGCTCTGGAGCAGATGTTCCTAAGTGACTAAAGCTAGTTCTGACTTCTGCTTATAGACATAACAGAAAGACAGGAATTGGATTTACTTTCCAGCTTACACACCTAGAACATCAAACAGAATACAGAACTTTAGAACACAAACATAAAACAGTGATTCTTGAGAGAAGAGAACCAAATGAGGTGCATTAGTTTGCTGGGGCTGCCATAGCAAAGTACCACAGGCTTGGGCAGGGGGACTCACACAACAGAAATTTGTTTTCTCATATTCTGGACCATAGAAGTCTGAGATCAAAGTGTGAGAAGGATTAGTTTCTTTTGAGGCCTCTCTCTTTGGGTTAAGAAGGCTGTTCTCTCCTTGGGTCCTCAAATGGCCTCCTTCTGTGAGTCTATATCCTAATCTCCTCTTCATATCAGGACATAAATGACACTGTATTAGGGTCTACCCTCATGACCTCATTTAACCTTACTTACATCTTTAAAGGTCCTGTACCTAACACAGTCACATTCTGAGGTACTGGGGGTTTAGGACTTCAACATATATATATGGGAAATGGGGAGACAACTCAGCCCATAACACAGAGTGTGCCTATTGAATGCCTAGGTCTATCCTAGAGAATTTCTAGGATTAATTACAAGGAAAGGTAACCCAAAGACAGCCTGCTGAGTTGTAGAGACAGAGGCCAAGGTAAGCAGAATTTGTGGGAGAGAGTACCAAAAAGGAGGGGGCTGTAAAGAGTGAGCAAGCTCTTGAAGTCTACAGAGGGACCCCTCAAGTCTTTACTTGAGTACCAATCCATGTGAAGGAATTATGCAAACTGGGGAAAGAACCACCATGAGGGAGTAGCCAACACAATCCCAAAAACTGACTCAGGACTTGTGGCTTGTGCTCCCACGAGTGAGCAGGAAGAAACCTCCTAATACAAGAAGCCATTAGATCCCTCAGAAGTGTATAGTCTCAGTAATGTAACCAAATTAGCCCCAGAATAAAGCTGTTTAGATAAAGCTCAAACACAGTCTCATATAGACTAAACCAATTCCAAGAAATTTAACTGTTTCTAGAACAAAGCCAAAACTATTTGAAGGAATACAACAAACTCCAGCACTCCAGTATTAATGTAAATTTCACAGTATCTGGCATCCAATATCTGAGAATCACCAATCATACAAAGAAAAGTAATAAAATATGATTCTCAATTTTTTAAAAAAATCAATAGATTTTCAATAAAAAATAATAGAAAAAAATAAATCAATAGAAATAGACACAGAAAGTCACAGTTTATAGACTTAGTAGACAAAAACATAAAAACTCCTATTATAATTATAGTTCATAAATTTAAAAAGGTAAAAGAAAGTATGAAAATGATGGAAAGAGAAATGATAGATTTGTAAAAGACACAAATTTAATACATAGAGATGAAAAATACATTATCTGGAATGAAAAATACACTTAATCTCATAACAGATTAGATAATTCATGAGAAAGATCAATGAACGTGAAGACACAGCAGGTGAAATGATCTAAAATGAACATAGAGAAAAGACAGACTATTAAGAGAACATCAGTGAGCTGTGGGAAATATCAATTGGCCTAACACACATGTAACTGAAACCCTAAAATATAAGGAAGGTGGACAGAAAAAAACTTTGAAGACACTCTGAACAAAAACTTTCCAAATTTGATGAAAACTATAAATGCACAGATACAAGAGGATCAGTGAGTCCTATGTAGAAAGAACATGAAAACACACATGCCACCCTCACACTCCATACCTACATAAATCATAATCAAACTCCAGAAAACCAGTGACAAAGAGAAAGCTAAAAGCAATTAGAGGGGAAAAAAGCACATTAGATAGAGAGGAACTAAGTTAAGAATGAGGGAGACATCTCATCAAAAACAATACAAGCCATAAGACAATGACAACTTTTAAGTACTGAAAAAAAAAATGTCAACCTAGAATTCTATGTTGGAGGAAATATCTTTCAAAAACAAAGGCAAAAGAAACACATTGAGACAAACAAATGCTGAAAAAAATGTATTGCTGGTGTTCTTCGATTACAAGAAATGTTAAAGGAAGTTTTTCTGGCAGAAGGAAAACAATACCTGAAGGAAATTCAAATCTAGACAATGGTAATTCAGATCTGGAAATGGTTAATATGTACATGAAAAACTGTTTTTCTCTTGTTAAAAAACATTTTATAAGGTAATCAATTGTTCAAAGGAAAGTCAAATGTATTGTGGACTTTAAAACATATATAGAAGTAAAATATATGAAAACCATAACATAATGGCTGAGAAGGGTAAAATGGAAGCACACTGAAATAAAATGCTTAGCAAATGTGTGAAGTAGTATATTATGAACTGGAAGCATAAAGTAACAAGATGCTAACAAAATATGTGAATTGGTACAATGTTTATGTTTAATATTATGATAATTTAATAATCTATGATAATTAAAGATGTATATTTTAAACTCTAAATAAATTACAAAATCCTAAAACAAAGAAATATACCTCTTAGCCAAAAACAAAGGAAAGAAAATGGCAACATAAAAAATACTAAATTAATCCAAAGGAGTTAGGAAGAAAAGGAGAAAAAAGAAACAATGAATGGATGAAACAAAAAAAAAATAGAAAGATTGTATATTTAAATTCAATTACGTTATTGTAAATCGCCAAGAACACTCCAATATTAACAGGCAGAGGTCATCAGATTGGATTATAAAAGATTCAATTATATGCCATCTAGTAAAATACTATTTTATTTTATTTTTTAACTTTATACTTTATTGTCAGGTTGGTTTCCATACAATGCCCAGTGCTCTTCCCCACAAGTGACCTCCACCATGACCATCACACCCCTTCCCCTTTCCCTCTCCCCCTGTCAAACTCAGTTTGTTTTCAGTATTCAAGAGTCTCTCGGGCTTTGTCTCCCTCGCTCTCCCTAACTCTTTTGCCTCCTTCCCCTCCCCATGATCCTCGGTTAGGTTTCTCCAATTAGACCTATGAGTGAAAACATATGGTATCTATCCTCCGCCTGACTTATTTCGCTTAGCATGACACCCTTGAGGTCCATCCACTTTGCTACGAATGGTCAGATTTCATTCTTTCTCATTGTCATGTAGTATTCCATTGTATAGATAAACCACATCTTCCTAATCCATTCATCAGTTGATGGACATTTAGGCTCCTTCCATGATTTTGCTATTGTTGAAAGTGCTATGAACATTGGGGTACATGTGCCCCTCGGCATCAGCATTTCTATATCCCTTGGGTAAAACCCCACCAGTGCTATTGCTGGGTCATAGGGGAGTTTTATTGATAGTTTTTTGAGGAACCTCCACACTGTTTTCCAGAGCAGCTGCACCAGTTTACAATCTCACCAACAGTGTAGGAGGGTGCCCCTTTCTCCACATCCTTGTCAGCATCTATAGACTCTTGAGGTGTTCATTTTAGCCACTCTGACTGGCGTGAGGTGGTATCTCAGTGAGTTTTGATTTGTATTTCCCTGATGATGAGTGATGCTGAGCATCGTTTCATGTGTTTGTTGGCCATCTGGATGTCTTCTTTGGAGAAGTGTCTCTTCATGTCTTCTGCCCATTTCTTCACTGGATTGTTTGTTTTTCGGGTGTGGAGTTTGGTGAGTACTTTGTAGATTTTGGATACTAGCCCTTTACCCAATATGTCATTTGCCACTATCTTTTCCCACACTGTCGGTTGCCTATTAGTTTTTTCGATTGTTTCCTTTGCGGTGCAGAAGATTTTTATCTAGATGAGGTCCCAATAGTTTATTTTGCTTCTTGATTCCCTTGCATTTGGGTATGTGTCGAGTAGGAAGTTGCTGCGGATGAGGTCAAGGAGGTTGTTTCCTGCTTTCTTCTCTAGGGTTTTGATGGTTTCCTGTCTCACGTTCAGGTCCTTCATCCATTTTGAGTTTATTTTTGTGTATGGTGTAAGAGAGCGGTCTAGTTTCATTCTTCTGCATGTTGCTGTCCATTTCTGCCAGGACCACCTGTTAAAGAGGCTATTTTTTTTTTCCATTGGATACTCTTTCCTCCTTTGTCAAAGATTAATTGGCCGTACATTTGTGGGTCCAGTTCTGGGCTCTCTAATCTATTCCGTTGGTCTATGTGTCTGTTTTTGTGCCAGTACCATACTGTCTTGGTGATGACAGCTTTGGAGTAGCGACTAAAGTCTGGGATTGTGATGCCTCCCGTTTCGGTTTTCTTCTTCAGTATTACGTTGGCTATTCCGGGTTTTTTGTGGTTCCATACGAATTTTAGGATAGTTTGTTCTAGCTATGAGAAGAATGCTGGTGCAATTTTGATTGGTATTGCATTGAATGTGTAGATTGCTTTGGGTAATAATGACATTTTAACGATGTTTCTTCTTCCGATCAATGAGCATGGAATGCTTTTCCATTTCTTTGTGTCTTCTTCAATTTCTTTCATAAGCTTTCTATAGTTTTCATCGTACAGGTCTTTTACGTCTTTGGTTAGGTTTATTCCTAGGTATTTTATGGTTTTCGTGCAATTGTGAATGGGATCAGTTTCCTGATTTCTCTTTCTGTTGATTCATTATTGGTGTATAAAAATACAGCTGATTTCTGTACGTTGATTTTGTACCCTGCGACTTTGCTGAATTCATGGATCAGTTCTAGTAGGCTTCTGGTGAAGGCGGTCGGGTTTTCCATGTAGAGTAT
>JAQQST010001120.1:0-13450 GCA_028646485.1 Cryptoprocta ferox | reverse complement strand
CCCGAGCGGCAGGGTTCTGCAGCGCGCGCTGCACACTCGCCGGAAGTGCAGACCTTCTTACTAGGAGCATCATTCCAAGGGAGACGCCTGCTTCCCAAGTCTGGTGTTGACACTGGAATGACGGCACAGAAAACTCTAGGACTCCCAGTACCTTCTGGAATAAGGAATTTCCCCTCATTAATACTGTGGCCCTCCTTGTCATTGGCCTTTGATAACCGTGGCAATTCATAAAGAGGAAACATTAATGAATTAAAAGCATTCCTTATTTTTTTAACTAATATTTGCACATTTTCTTAGTATCTTTCCAAATCTTTGCCTCTTTTATTCCTTTGACAGATGGTATCCCTTCCTGGATCATTCATTTCACTTGGTTTCTAACTTCAGATTTACTTCACTTGTTATTTGACTTAGCAGGTGCAACAAAAACAAGTGTGCCCACCCCACTTGCCTCTTAACTGAAAAGCTTAAAATAAATTTCTGAATTATGTATCATAAAGCTTTGACATTTCTTTATTAACTGATGAACTACTAAGTCTAAATTCCACCATTGAAGCTTTCCACCAAAAGAAGTCTTCTCAAAATCTTTTGCAGCAAAGTGGTATCTGAGTTACATGTAAAAGAGATTGCTTGTATTTTTGAGGTTCTTACAACACACTGTGCAGAATTGGACAGATGTTCTGTGGTATTTGGTTTCCCTTTCTTCTCTCTCCTGCTTGCTCTGCATGACAGCGGCAGCTCATTTCTCTCAGGCTGGAAAGCCTGGCTCTCGGCAGTGACATCCCTCCCACACCTGGTTACAGGTAGTGGTTGTGCTATATGCGGTATCATGCTTAACGGTGTGGTCCCTCCCGGCCCTTTGCCCTGAGTTTCCTTGTCAGAAGACAGCTCTTGTAAAGCGGCACAACAAGAAATTCCATGCAGATGGTACTCCAGTGGGCCCTAGGCAGTTCATTGCCTGCCCTGGACATCTCCGTAAAACCCAGTGCCAGGGGGATTGTGACCCAGACTCCTGTCATGGGGGTGATTGTGTGATCACTGTGCAACTGGCCTCAGCCTCACAAGTGACCACCACTCTGTCCCCAAAGCCCCAGCCTTCAGCTGGAAAAACATACTGGCCCGATACCCTCCCCTTCCCCAGGGGTCTTACTTGATTCTCCATCAGAGAGTCTGGGAGCCAGCTCTTCACTGATTTAGACAAGAGCTACAAGTTCCTCTTTCTGTCTCCATCTGAAACCTCTTCCATTGTGTACGGCATGTGACATCACGGGAGCTTCGGGAAATCTTTAACAGCTAGCTCTCTCCGTCTTCTTTGGCTGCACTCCTGCTTCTGTGCAGACCTCATCTCCTTTACCAGGGCTGCTCCTTCCTCCCCAAGGACTGTACCCCATCATTCTCCCATCTCGGCATCCAGGGCATGCTTTACTCCACGGCCCCCCACCCATCGCACATCATCACGCTGGGCTGAGAAGTACCCCTTCGTGTGCTCCCCCTCCTTCTTGGAAGCCAGACCTTGTTCTTAGTCACACGCCTGTGGCTGGTTATAGCACTTCTGCTGCTCATGTCAGATAGGAAGTGATTGAAGCAGGGGGCAGAGAGAGCGAGCCCGTCTTCTTTCTAAGCAGAAAAGCAGAAAAAGAAAAGACAAACATCTTGTTGACCAGAGAGAAGTAAACTCCAGAAGGGAACCAAGAACTCCTCCCTTCCCTGGTGAGTATTTCCACTATTCCGTTAAGGTTTAATATGCATTCAGATTACTTTTACTAAATAGTACACCATAAAGCTTTTGTTATATATTAAATGTAAACTGAAAGGAATGTAAACATATGTATTGTTAATTATAAATATAGATAAGTAATGACATAATAGATGAAAAAGTCTTATTCAGATGTATCTCATTCATTTTACATTACCCGCCTATTGTCGCATGGTAGAATAGTTTTTTTGTCTCTGAATATGTGAATAACTTGACTTGCGTTTATCTTTTTACATATTTAATAAAAAAAAGTATATGTTAAAAGGACTGGATTTACAGATTCTTAAATTTTTATGCTAGAGGTTTCCTTCTCAGCGTGTGTGTATGAATAGGCTGTTTAACGTGGATTCACACATCTTCCCACATTTTATTAAGATTCACGGGGGGTGGGGCAGGAGCATGTCTGTGCTTTTACTGATGGCAAATGTTTTAACAGGAATTAAAACACAGTATCTGATATCAAATGTAGCAGCTGTGATACCTTTTTAAAAACTTCATCCAAAATAGGAAGTTTTTAAAACTTACTTAGGAAATAGTCGGCCCGCAGGCAAGCGACAGCCTAGCCCCTGCAGGCTCAGCCTGCTCCCACTGGGCAAGTAGGAGCCGTGAGAGAAGCAGGCAGCTGTTTCAGAGTAAGGCTTCATGACACAATGACCTAGGATCAGCAAAAGCGCTTGGGTTAGGTGTATTCTCCCCCTCTGGTTTGACAACTGTGACTAACAGTGATGATTTATACACATAAATAGCATACAAACTTAGAGGCCCAGGAATAGGTGAAAGAAAGAAAGCAATGTACTAGAAGTGGCCCAGTGAGCCACCTGGAGAGACGGGACAGGTGACACAGTCTGTGGGAGACTCTGGCCAGGAGCTGGCAGGTGACTGAGGCTCAGCCCATACTCTTCACCCTGGAGGCGAGCCTTCCCTGAACTGCTTTCAAGCACCACCTAGAGGCCGGTTTCTTTCTATACTGTCCTTTGGCGACTGTTTTCCATTCACTTGCCTTTAGGCCCTTTTAAGAGCAGAGAAGTAGGAAAAGGACAGAAGACCAAGACACTACCAGTCTTCGTCATCTACACGCATGTCTACACCGGGTAAGTTCGTGACAGAAATCTGAGCCGTACCCTGGGTTGGGAAAGCTCATGCACAAAACACAAGGTGTTTCCATTTCATTCCCTAACCCTGAGATTTTAAACACTAGATCTACACTTAGACATCTGTACACAAATAGTCAAGAATACATGTGATTTTTCTTAAAAGGCACACTGGTGGACTCTAGTAAACAACATCACTAATGGTACAAGAGCAGTGAAATAACATGTTTGCTCCATTGATTAAATCTGAGATGGTCTCTAAAAATGTAATGCATTCCTACTGGGATTATGGGTAGGCCCAGGAGTCGGGGAAGGGGGAAGCAGAGAGGAGTTCATGTAATTTCACTAAGTTATAAAATGCCAGTTCCCTAAAATGAAACACGTAACTTCATTTCTGGTCTTCCTTAGTCTTCCTCTTCATTCTAGAACACAGCTAGTATGGTCCTTACAGCTACTATCACTAGTAAGCATCCACTGACCCAGCTTCTCAGCACTAATGCACGTTGCCCAACAGCACCTGTGGCTGCCTCCTGTGTTGGGATTAGGATTGTGATAAAAATGGAAGGCCCAGCTGACGCTAATTGTTGAATGCATTTTTCTTTTTCCACTGAAAATGTTGAATCTTTTTAGCCTGTCAAGTTTTAACTTCTTCAACAGGTTTCCTGTGGTATTTTGTTAAGAATGATTGTAAACAAAGTGTTTTTAAAGGCTAGTAACATATTTCTGAACTTATGATATTCAGAAGGAACTAGCCCAGTACTAAAGGTGTTCTTTTTCAGAAAAAAAGCTATGTAGCAAATGTCCCTCATATTTTTACACTATACTATTTCTCTAGGTCTTGAAGTTTATAACTTTTTAAATTTTAAAGTGTGTTTATCTTACTAAAAATTATTGGTCCAATCTGACTGCTCTCATGCCTTAATTTCTAACCTTTAGAAATTAGAGAAGTAATGAAAAGTTCCCATAAATGTATTCACAGTTTTAATCTGATCTAAATTCACAGCTTACTACTAGGACACTCCCTTCCAATCTGATATATTTATCATACAGATGAAATGTGACCTTCTCCCAATGAAACAATTTTTTTACCAGCTTTTCAAAATTCTTCCAGAGAGACATTACAGAAAATTACATTAAATGTCAGTCTCTCATAGGCTAAGGTCTCTCAAAGATAGGTTCAGGGATCGTCCTGGCCTACAGACACAGACCTTGCCCTCCCCACCCCCCTTTTTAGCTCATGTAATGGGACAAAAAAGGAAAATGTGCATTTCACTTCAGAATATTTTCAGTTTTTCTTGAGTGCTTTTAAAATTAATGTCACAGAATGCTGACCAGTCACAGCAAAGACATTATCAATACAACATCCAGGGTCATCTAGTTTTCCTTTCTTTTTAAAATTTTGATAACATCTACTTTAAAATGAATATAGTTTTCATCCTTAAGATTTAATAAGCACAAAGTGAACGGTTGTATTTGTCATACGTACAGATCTAAAAAGGATCAAATGTAGTAATTTTTCTCTTCTGAAAACATAATGTTGGAAATTGCAGACATGTGGTTGTATCCCCACTGTTTTTACTAGGCAAAGACTTCACAGCATAGGTAACCCTCGTTAGAATACACAATTTTGTTAGCCTCTGAGAATTAAAAAGAGGCTCCAAACATTTATTTAAAAATACTCAAAATAGCCGGTTTACATGCAACTTAAAAATGGGATGCTGGGCCACACAGCTACACACTCAGCACGTAACACTGTGAAAAAGTCTCCTCTAACTCTTCAATATCCTAACTGATGAGAATGATGGGCAGACTTGGTCATCCTGCACTGTAGTGTTCTGTTACCCACACTGGCTTCCAGGCTGTGAACGGCCTCTCCCATTTTCTTATGGGACTACGCTGCATTCCACCAAGAAAAACACAAGTGGTGAGTTTCTACGTAGACCTGATGTGGCATGCTGTGGGGCTGAACTTCACTGAGGCTTTTTAAACCTAGAAGGAGGATTCTTGAACGGTTGTAACTGTCAAAGGTAGGCCTACAAGAGCCTTCAGCTCCCTCGTCTTCACTCGCTACTTTTCCAGCTCATCGGCAGTCCTCAATTTTCCTACTGAAGGAAAGACTGCAAAGGGGACAATGATATAAGAGGTAACAGTGGTTTAAGAGGTGATCCCTCTTGCCTTTTAAGATATTTTTAAGAATAATCCAGTATCCTTCAAGTTACTTGTCCCTGTTTTGAAAATTGCATGGGGGGAAGAGGGGCGTGATCTCGTCATCAACCCAGATGCCACTCCACAGAACACATTACATTGAGGCAGGAGCTATGAGCTCACTTCGTAGGACAGGCAAGATAAGAGCCCAGGCTCTAGGGTGGGGTGGGGGGGACCAGCAGGACCAGTGGCCCAAGGCCAGCGGAGGTGGGCAGGGGGCAAAGGGCTGGGAAGAGGATTCCACCAAGCCTGCAGCTTTGGCACAAGAGAAGCCCAGGATTCCAAGTATCTTGTCCGTGGAAGATCTTTGGTCATGGGTTCCTCTGGAGAAACCATGCCCTAGAAACCAGAGAGGGAAGGGGCTGCTGATTCACAGAGGGTGTTTATTCCTGGGCACGTTTCTTTACTAAAAAGATGTACGTATATGTGTGTATTGACTGAACTGTCCTCCCAAGAAGAAATACTACCAAATACAGACACTCTTTAAAACCCATATCCAAGAAGGTTGCTACTACCACCTCAGACCCAAAAGAGATTTTTAAGCTAAAGAAAGGCAGAGGGAAGGGGAGGGTGTTTTTGTTTTCTCCTCTAATTGTTTTCAAAAGCTTAGCACCTGTAATGGGTAGAACACAAATCAATAGTGACTTCTTACTCCTAATATCACATCACTATCCTTCAGTTACTCTAATGGAACTCTTTAAAAAAAAGACATTTTGAATCCATACCTTCCCTCAGTCCAAAAATAGGATAGGATAAATCCTATCACAGGAGGAGTTTTCCTCACACAGAGCAGAGCCGCTGATTTTTGAAATTCCACATTTTAATCCTGATGGTTTTAAGAACTCATGAAACTTGGCCCAAAGCCCAGTGTTGGGGATTCCTCTAACCCATGTGGAATCCCCAGTGTGACAGTCTCTCTCCCCTCTGTGTGCCCACAGGTCCCTTCCTCTGGAAGACAGCCCTGCAAGTCCATCTAACTCCCCACCACATCTCCACCCTTCCTCACCCTCTTTGATGTGGCCTTGTCTCTACATTTAGCTATGGACTTTGTTCTGCCAGTCTTGGGGTCATTGTTAAGGGTCTCACAGCTGTCTTCCATTCACCTCTCAAATCCAGTGAATATCTTGATCATTACTCTAAATTCTGTCAGGCATACTATTTACCTCCATTTCACTGAGGCTTATTGCTGTGATTTCATCCTGTTCTTTGATTTGAGGCATACTTCTCTGCCTCCTCATTTTGTCTAACTCTTGTGTCTGTTTCTGCGTTAGGAAAATCAGCTATGTCTGCTCTTGACAGTAGCGACCTTCTGAAGAGGAGGTCCTGTAGTGTGCCCTATTCACCAGAACCCGATGCTTCAGTTGTGTGTCCTATGTGTGTTGCATGCGTCCAGCTGTTGTGACTGAGCCACTTTTTCCTTCAGTCCAGTCATCAGCAGGACCTCTCTTTGCCTGCTAGGGGCAGGGGTTCAGTCCCTCTGATGTTAGTGTGTCAGGCTGGGGCTGCCTTGGGCTTGAGTGAGACCAGGTATTTGCCAGAGATGCATTAGCATCCAAGTGCACGGTACTTTCCCTGTGTTGTCCCCTGAGAAGCTTTCATTGGTGGACTGGGCCTGCAGTCTGACAGGTGGGTGTGGTTATCTTTCCCTCTCCCCAGGGCAGGAGTCACTGTGTAGTGGTGCTGGACCCTACTGGGGGGCTGCTTGCACACTGCCATGCTTGTGGCACTGCTTTGGATGGTCTCCAGCCAAGAGTATTGGAGGGGACAGATCCATAATGTGCAGGTCATGTGCACATTGTACACAGTGTGTGTCCTGCCCACACGATGGCAGCCAGGTTTGCGTGCTGGTCCTCTGTGAGAGAGGGCTTGCCACGGCCAGCACTAAAGCCTGGCTGGAGGGGGTGGATCTGCTATAACTGGCTACTCTGTTCAGCAAGGCAATCACTCAGAATATGAGATAGAGTTTCCCAGACAAACAAAAGTTAAAGGAATTCATCACCCCTAACCCAGCCTTATAAGAAATGTTAAAGAGGATTCTTTGAATGGAAAGGAAAGACCCTAAGCAGGAGGAAGAAAAAAAGTAGGAAGCACAAAAGATGTAAAATTAAGTATATCTATAAAAATCAGTCAAGAGATGGCAATAAATACATAGCTATCAATAATTACTTTGAATGTAAGTGGACTAATGCTCCAGTCAAAAGACACAGGATGATTAAAAAAAAAATAATAAGGCATCTATAGGGTGTCTACAAGAGATTCATTTCAGACTTAAAGATACATGCAGATTCAAAGTGAAGGGATAGAAAAGCATTTATCATGCAAACGGAAGTGAAAAGAAAACCAGGGTAGCAGTACTTATATTGGATAAATAAAAAACAAAGACTATAACAAGAGACAAAGAAGGACACTATATAATCATAAATGGAACAATCCAACATGAAGATGTAAAAATTGTAAATATTTATACACTAAACATGAAAGCACCCAAATACATAAAGCAGTTATAACAAAATAAAGCAAGTAGTCAGTAGTAATACAGTAACAGTAGAGGACTTTAACACCCCACTTACACTAATGGACAGATCATCCAAATAAAATCTACAAGAAAACAATAGCTTTCAATGACACATCGGACCAGAGGGATATAAGAGACATATTCAGAACATTCCAGCCTAAAACAATACACATTCTTTTCAAGTGTACATTAGAAACTCTCCAGTATAGATAACACATTAGGGCACAAAACAAGTCTCAAATTCAAAAATATCGAAGTCATGCTATGCATCTTCTCTGACCACAACACTATGAAACTAGAAGTGAACCAAAATAAAAAATCTGGAAAAGATACAGATAACACAGAGGTTAAATAACATGCTACTAAACAACAAATGGATCAACCAAGAAATCAAAGAGGAAACTAAAAAATACATGGAGATAAATGAAAATGTAAGCACAATGGTCCAAAATCTTTAGAATGCAGCAAAAACTCTTCTAAGAGGGAACTTTAGAGCAATACAGGCCTACCGCAGGAAGACAAAGCTCAAGCAATCTACCTTACACCTAAAGGAGCTAGAAGAAGTACAAATAAAACCCAAACCCAGTAGAAGGAAGGAAATCATAAAGATAAGAGCAGAAATAAAATAGAAAATTAAAGAAAAAACAATAGAACAAATCAATAAAACCTGGAGCTCATTTCTCTGAAAAGATCAACGGAATTGATAAACTGTTAGACTCTCGGGGAAAAAAGAGAGAGAGAGGACCCAAATTAAATGAAAGAGGAGACATAATAACCAACATCCCAGAATTACAAAGGATTTTAAGAGAATATTAGGAGAAATTATATGCCAACAAATTAGACAAGCTAGAAGAAATGGACAAATTCCTAGAAACCTATAACCCCAAAACTAAATCAGCAAGAAATAGAAAATTTGAACAGACCAATAACCAGCAATGAAATTGAATCAGTAATCAAAAAACTCCAAACAAAAGTCCAAGACCAGACAGCTTCACAGATGAATTCTACCAAACATTTAAAGAAGAGTTCTCAAACTATTGCAAAAGAAAAAAAAAAAAAAAAAAAAAAAAAAAAAAAAAAAAGGACAACTTCCAAATTCATTCTGAGGCAACATTACCCTGATACAAAAACCAGATAAACACCCCACAAACAAAAGAGAACTGCCAATATCGCTGATGAACATAGATGAAAAATCCTCAACAAAGTATTAGCAAATTGAATCCAACAATTCCTTAAAAAAAAAAAAAAAGCTCATTCGTCATGATCAAGTGAGATTTATTCTCAAGATGCAAAGATGGTTCAATATTCACAAATCAATCAACATGATACATCATATCAATAAGAGAAAGAAAAAACCATACGATCATTTCAACAGATGGAGAAAAAAAGCATGTTGACAAAAGTGTAACATCCATTCATGATAAAAACCCTCACCAAAGTAGGAGTAGAAGGAACATACTTTAATATAATAAAGGCCATATATGAGAAGTGCCTGGGTGGTTGATTTTAGGTCATGATCTCATGGTTCATGGGATTGAGCCCCCACATTGGGTTCTGCACTGACAGCACAAAGCCTAATAGGGATTCTCTTTCTCTCTGTCTCTCTCTGTCGTTCCCTAGCCCATGTTCTCTCTGTCTCTCAAATAAACTTAAAAAAAAATTGTAATGCCGTATATAAAAAACCCACACTAATATCACACTCAGTGGTGAAAAATTGAAAGCTTTTAATATCTGGAACAAGACAAGGATATCCACTCTCACCACTTTTATTCAATAGCACTGGAAGTCCTGGCTGCAGCAATTAGACAACATAAATAAAAGGCATCCAAATTGGTAGGGAAGAAGTAAAACTTTCACTATTTGCAAATGACATGGTACCAAATATAGAAAACCCTAAAGACCCCCCCCAAAATTACTAGAACTGATAAATAAATTCAGTAATGTTGTAGGGTACAGAACCAATATATAGAAATCCATTGCATTTCTATACACTAATAATGAAGCAGCCAAAAGAGAAATTAAGAAAACATTCCCATTTACAATTGCACCAAAAATAATAAAATACCTAGGAATAAATTTAACCAAGGAAGTTAAAGACCCGTACTATCTGGAAAATATAAAGCAATGATGAAAGAAATTGAAGATGACACAAAAAAAGGGAATCATATTCCATGCTCATGGATTGGAAGAACAAATATCGTCAAAATGTCCATATTGCCCAAAGCAATTTACAGAGTCAATGCAATCCCTATCAGAATACCACAGCGTTTTTGTTTTCGTTTTTTTACAGAACTAGAACAAACAATCCTAAGATTTGTATGGAAGGACCAAAAAAAAAAAAAAAAAAAGCCAGATAGCCAAAGAAATCTTAAAAAACTAAGCTGGAAGTATCACAATCCCAGACTTCAAGTTATATTAAAAAGCTGTAGTAATCGAAACAGCATGGCACTGGCACAAAAATAGTCACAGAGATAAATGGAACAGAATAGAGAGCCCAGAAGTAAACCCACAATTATAGCATCAATTAATCTTCAACAAAGGAGGCAAGAATATACAATGGGAAAAAGACCGTATCTTCAACAAATAGTGTTAGGGAGAACTGGACGCCTACATGAAAAAGAATGGAATTGGACCACTTTATTACACCATACACAAAAATAAACTCAAAATGGATTAAAGACTAAATGTGAGACCTGAAATCATAAAAATCCTAGGAGAGCCCTGGCAGTAATTTCTCCGACATTGGCTAGAGCAACATTTTTCTAGATGTACATCTCTTGAGGGAAGGGAAACAAAAGCAAAACTAAACTATTGGGACCACATCAAAATAAAAAGCTTCTGCACAGCAAAGGAAACAACAAAACTAAAAGACAACCCTACTGAACAGGAGAAAATATTTTTAAATGGCATCTCCAATAAAGGGCTAGTACTCAAAATATATATAAGAACTTTTACACCTCAACACACACACACACATACACACACACACACACACACACACACACACAAATAAGCCAATTAAATACGGGCAGAAGACATGAATAGACATTTCTCCAAGGAAGACATATAGATGGCCAACAGAGACATGAAAAAATGCTCAACATCACTCATCATCAGAGAAATGCAAATCAAAACTACAATGAGGGGGCCTGTGTGGCTCAGTTGCTTAAGCGTCCAACTTCAGGTCATGATCTCGCAGTTCGTAGGTTCAAGCCCTACATCAGGCTCTGTGTGAATGGTGTAGGGCCTGCTGGGATTCTCTCTCTCAAAATAAATAAACTTAACAAAAAAACTATAATGAGATATCACCTCACAACTGTCAGAATGCCTAAAGAAGCAACAAGTATTGACAAGGATACGGAGAAAAAGCAATCCTCCTGCACTATTAATGGGAATGCAAACTGGTACAGCCAATGTAGAAAACGGTATGGAGGTTCCTCAACAAGTTAAAAATAGAACTACCATATGATCCAGTAATTGCACTAGTGGGTATTTAAAAATACAAAAACACGAATTTGAAAGGCTATATACACCATTATGTTTATTACAGCATTATTTATTATAGCCAAATTATGGAAGCAGCCTGAATGTCCATATGTCTATGGATAAATGGATAAAAAAAGTGTTACACACACACACACACACAGTGGAGTATTAGCCATAAAAAAAGAATGAAGTCTTGTCATTTGCAATGACATGGGTTGAGCTAGAAAATATAATGCTAAGTGAAAGAAGTCAGACAAATACCATATGACTTCACTCATATGTGGAATTTAGGAAAAACGAACGATAGGGCAAGATGGCAGAGAAGTAGGGAGTTCCATACTTCCCGCCTGCATCTCTCAAACAAAGAAGGGCTGAAACCAAAGGACTCTGAACGCAAGAGTCTGGGAGAAAAAGAGATGGAGTCCACTAAGAAGACAGCCTCATAGATGCGTGATTGTGAACTGGGGAAGATAAAAACGGGCTGGGACATGGAAGCACGGAGGGGAGGGAGCCCCTTCTGCGGAGAGACAAAGGGAAGAGAAAGAGCGGCTGGGGAATTGTTGAACTGTCCCTGGAGAAGAGAAAAACCTCCGCCTGAGACAGAGAGGGATTCTATCATCCCATATCTAACCGCAGGGCTTTTGGAGAGAGATCCCATCTCTAATTGCAGAAGTTTCTTTGGGCTGGGTGCCCCGGTCCCAGAAGTTCCCTCAGGACTAGACAGTATGCAAGGGACGCAGTCAGCATCAGGGGGAACCGGTCTTCTGCTCGGACCCCTGCTAGGAAGTGCCCTGGCTTGCAGGATTACATTTCGGGCAGTGTCATTAATGCGCAGGAAGTAAGAGCTTGAAATGCGGCTGGATGTGGGGCATAGAACACGGCCCACCTTGGCTGCACCCGTGGCACAGTGAGATCGAACCCAAAGGAGTGATCTGGAATACCTGAATCAAGAAGTGACTGGGAGGTCGCCATTTTTCTCCCCACAACCACGAAGGCAGGGCCTCAGGGAGCAGCCACAGGACCCACAGTGGAGGCAAGACCCGCCTATACCAAACCATGCCCATCTGTACTGGGTAGCTGCTTTGTTACTGGAGCTGGATAGATGCTGCAAAAACAGACAGCCCCTCCCCCAAGATCAGCACTGATGCATTGCCGTGATTAACTCTAGATCAATTCTTGCTATTCAGATAGTCTCCCTTATCTCATTCTTATCTCTCCCCTCCACTGGACTGGGTATTCTGGTGATATGTTTGCTTAAACAGGAATATTTAATCCATTCTCTTGATGCATATTCTATACCTCCTCCCTTACCTTCCTTTCTGTCTCTCTGAAATAATCAGACTATATAGTTCCTCAGGGTAACATTATCTTCCTTTTTTTTTCTCCTCACCTCCTGCCTCTCTCTGAATTAAGCCTTTTAGTCTCTCTGCCTGGTCAATGTTCAATTTTTCTTTCTCCCCACCCCTGTCATTTCTCTTTGTATATGCTCTTCCATCAGCACTGCCTCCACCCTGCTCTTTATTTGTAGCTGGGATTTCTGATTTTATGCTTTTAGACCGTCCTTTTGTCTTTTATTGTTTTTGTTTTGTGGGTTTTTTTTTTTTTTCAGTTTGCTTGCTTGCTTGATTTGTTTGTGCGTTTGTGTGATTTTGTTCCCTGTTTGTTTCCTTTTCCAGGGCTACCTCAAAAAACAAACCAAAGTACACATGGTGGAAAGTCCCAAATATCGCTATGAGTAGGGAAATAAAATAACCAAAGTCACAACAAGAGAGACCAAGGGACACTTTAAAAGAACACTTCCTGAATGGACAGGCCCTGGACAGTCTATGAGCCTCCTTTAATATAGCAGCACTTGCAGGTGCAGGGCACATAACAAGCTTTTAAAACTTAGAAGAGACATGGGGTGCCTGGGTGGCTCAGTGACTTCAACTCAGGTCTTGATCTCACCACTCATGGGTTCGAGCCCTGCATCAGGCTCTGTGCTGACAGCTCAGAGCCTGGAGCCTGCTTTGGATTCTGTGTCTCCCCCTCTCTCTGCCCCTCCCATGCTCATGCTCTGTCTCTCTCTGTCTCTAATAAATAAATGTTAAAAAAAAAACTTAGAAGAGAGAGAAAGCTAGCCAAAATGACAAAAAGGAAGAACTCTCCTCAAAAGAAATTGCAGGAAGAGGTGACAGCTAAAGAATTAGTCAAAACAGATAATATGCAACATAACTGACCAAGAATTTAGAACAATAGTCATAAAATTAATCACTGGGCTAGAAAAAGACATAGAAGGAGAGAGGACAAGATGGCGGAGAAGCAGGAAGCTCTGTAATCCGCGCACGCCCGTATGGATTGAACTGAGAAGGACTGAAGGGATAAAACTTGGATTTGCAAGTGGGGGAAAGAAGAAACAGA